>CAJDSM010014721.1:10384-33015 GCA_903981925.1 Ostrea lurida
TGTAGACATAGCATCCTGCGCAGTTGTGCTCAAAAGCGCAGGAGCTAACTTGATTGCCATTCTTATCAAGGTTGGTATGAAGCGTCTCCGGAACAAGGGAGGCATAAATTATAAATTATATATAGAACAAACGCGTATGTTATTGAAATATACTAAGCAAACATTATAATTCAATCTTAACTTTATAAATTGGTGAAGTGAACAATGTGTTAAACGTAATCATAGTCCGAAAAAAACATATATGCATAATCGAGTGTAGGGCAACACGGACCTCCGACAAAAGCGACGGCAGGATGGAAAAGTAAGCATCCTCTGCTGACCGGTCACACCCGCCGTGAGCCCCTAGTCGAAATAAAGTAAACGGGATTACCCGTAGTCAAATGTAGTAGGAAAATGACAGTCTAACAAAGGGTATGAAACAAATCAGTCAACATATGACTTAGTGATACTTTGTAATCGCAAAAAGGTCAATATAGCGATCGTAGAATTTGCGAAATGATGGCTTTAAACGAGACTCGTTATAACTCTGCAACATCAACTTTTTTGTTAGCAGTTGGCCTCGATTTATTTGATAACAACGCACACTTCTTAATTAACAAAACAGTAAACACGTGGTATGAACTTCTATCATTCTTTACAAAGCTGAGCAAGCTCTAAATCCGTACTCGTGCTTGGTAATTGAAGAGTTTGGTTACTGTATAATGCAGTGCAGTTTTTTTTTATATTGGGGGGGGGGGGGGGGAGCAGTATGGTCGTACATTGTAGTGGTAATTTCCGATCATTCCGGAGGTAGTCTTTTTATCGCAATGTCAACTTTTGAGCAGGTAGCTCAATAACTAGTCAAAGAGTTAAATTAATAGGGCCACGCATGAAATGCGGGAGCCCTATATTAATCACATTGTCCATCCCTCTGTCTGTCCGTCAACATTTTCTTTGTGACGCGATGAGAGTTTTTATCGTAAAAGTTTGAAACTTTGCACAAAAGTACTCTATGATAAGAGAAAGACGTCTATATATTCCGGGTTCACGTCACTTTGTTTTTCTGTATGTCGACATCTTTGTTAAGATCAACATTTTTGTTATGACGCGATAACTCAAAGGGTTTTCACAGTACAGTTTTCAAACTTTCCACAAAGATACTTCACAAGAAGAGAAAGACACATATCAATTCTGAGTTAACGTCACCTTGTCTGTCTGTATGCCATCAACTTTGTTGTGATGAATATTTACGTTTGTGACGTGATAACTTTCCCAAAAATGCTCTACAATAAGAAGACACCTATAAAATATGGTTTCTCGTCACTTTATATGTCTGTCAGCCAGCGTCTTTGACGTGATTTTGTACCTATTCAACATTGTCAAAGGGAGATATTAGAAGTGCTCTCTCTCTCTCTCTCTCTCTCTATCTTGTTAAACATTGAAGGCCACCACAATGAGTATATATATATATTTAATGTTACATGTGACCTGTATTGAACCCATTCAATAAACTTAGACAGTGCACGTCATTGTTCGTAAAAAAAAAAAAATCTGGATCGAATTCTGTATACGAGTTTAAATTTCTGACATCCGGTTGCAAACTGGAGGAAGATATAATTGTGATTTACGTTTTGAAATACTCTCTGCACAAGACACCTTAGTGAGTTATTCGATCTATAAACATACCCACAAAATACATGAGTGTGCCCTATTCAAATTCGGTACTTTGATATTTTTCTTATGAAATTTTGTAGCGCATACATGGTATGTTTCTGCTTAGAATAAGAAAACTGCCCGCCCATGTATGCAAATGCTAAAGATCCATGTATGTTTGTAAACTTTTTGCGAATTTTTGTTCCATGTATTGGAAAACTAATACATTTAAGGAATTACAAGAATATTTCGTTTTGAAATTTTTTAAATTGATTTTCACATACATCATTATATAAATAATATACGGTACCAATTTTTATGAACCAGATGCGCATTTCGACAAATTATGTCTCTTCAGTGATGCTCAAACCGAAATGTTGGAAATCCGAAACATGAAAGTAAAACTTTATAAAAGTGATCAATGAAGTGCCAAAACATTGGGGCCAAAAACTTCGAAGGATCAGAGCTAAAAACATAAATATACACAAAACTTATTCTCATTTACATGTATACAAATGATATACAGAATATGTATATGAAAGTTTTGTTGTCGTTTTGAAAATTGGTACACAGATGTACTGTATCTTGGTCTAAGGAAGAACCCATTAAATTTTGGCGGCGAACTGTAATGTAACCTTATATACAAAAACCAATGGTTATATTGCTTTGAAAATTGGTACACATATGTATCTTGGTCTGAGGAAGTCGTCATAAAATTGTCGATAGGATCCGAATCATGGACCTAAATCATTTAGGTGTAACCATAGTGAAGGTCAGAAACTTGTTATGTACATCAAACTGTCTGATCTTTCTTCATCAAACCGGTAGCGGTGTCTCCTTGGTAGAGCTCTCGCCTCGAGAGCGAGAGGTTGTGAGTTCGAGCCCCGCGCTCGGACCGGCCGCGTCAAACCTAAGATAACCTAACATTTGCAGCCCTTCATCGGCAATGGTGACGTCTTAATATGAGTGAAATATTCTCAACGGGACCATAAAAAAAACCAAACAAATAATCAATCAATCAATTCTTCATCAATCTTAAATTGAAGTGATAATCAAAGAGTGGGGTATTTTTCTTTCAAAATATTTCACCATGAAAATTAGTCGATTTCAAGAGAAATCTAAAAGAATCAATACGCCAAAATCATTAGTTTCTTCACATTTCCAGACTAGTACAAATGTATCAGTTGTACAATGGTTTTCCTTCGGGGTGTTTCAAACTCTTTGCGATTATAAACTTGTAAACAAGCTGCAATACAGATATCCAGAGGATGCTTACTCCACCATGGCACCTGTTTGTCGGAGGTCCGTGTTGCCCTACGCTCGACTTTGTACATGTATATAATATGTTTGTTTTTGTTTTTTTGGATTATGATTATGTTTCACACGATGTTAACCTCGCCTATTTACAAGTGCAAAAAAAGTTAAAACTAAATAAATACAAAAAGGCGAAGTTAACATTGTGCCAAACGTAATCATAATCCAAAAAACATATACAAAAGCGAGTGTAGGGCAACACGGACCTCCGACAAAAGCGAAGGTAGGATCAGGTGCCATGGAGGAGTAAGCATCCTCTGCTGACCGGTCACACCCGCCGTGAACCCTTAGTCGAAATAAAGTAAACGGGATTACCCGTAGTCAAATCTAGTAGGAAAATGACAGTCTAACAAAGGGTATGAAACAAATCAGTCAATATATGACTTAGTGATAATTTGTAATCACAAACAAGGTCATTATAGCGACCGTAGAATTTGCGAAATGATGACTTTAAACGAGATTCGTTATAACCCTGCAGCATCAACTTTTTTGTTAGTAGTTGGCCTCGCTTTAAAAAGTCCGCATACGCATAGCATGCTCTTGCGTATCGAATCAACTGGGAGATATACACACCATAAGCAGGTGATAGTGGTATATTACTACATAGAAAAGGAAAGTTGACGATTGCAAAGTTAAAGTCATCACGCTTATCATATAATGTAGTTGTCAGTCTGCCATTAGAGTCCTATACCATTTTTTTTGTAAGAAAAATAATTCTGCCTAAAACTCTGACAGACACTAGATTGACGCTTTATATTGAATTTCAATATACCACCTTAGAATAATTATTAATCAGACGTGTGCATTCTTACATGTATTTCTGCTGTTCATGTCGCTGTTAAGTTTCCGTGACAAATGTCTAAAGCTTCCATCGTCGAAGATCTATAAATACTTCAGTGTGGTCACACTCGGCGAAATACATTGACAGAATACACGCCAGTGACCTACATATTTGCGTGTGCTTGACGTACTAAATTCATTTTTCGCCATTTGCAAAAAATTTTACTCCAACTGCTTATCAAGCTCATTCAAATTCCTAAGTCAGCGTATGATTTGTAACGTAAACGATACATATGTCCCTTTTCAGTGCCTACTGCATGTTATCCTGTGTAACTTTTTGTGTGAGTGTTTTTCACAAGTGCTTTGTGCATTTAAGCTTAATTTTAATAAAACTATTCGAATTTTGAGTCATGGTAGCAAAGTTACATTATTTTCTTTAGTTAAAAAAGTTCCCTTCTTTTAAGATAATATTATTACTTTCCTCTGTTTGAAAACATTTACATGACTGTGTAATCTAAAGTCTTTCGTTATCAAGTGCATTCTCATGAAAACTACATGTAACAATGAATGTACGTGTATAATGTAATTACTACAATTCAAACATACTAGTCCCGTGGGGACGTCACAAAGAGCAAGTTAGATTATACAAAATAATTGATGTTGCTCAATCGTGTTTCAGCCAATCAAATTGCTTGTAACAAGTAAAATTAAATTATTACAGTATATTGATAATTATCTTCAATTTCCTGTTCTAGGAATGGAATCCATGTGTAAGAACAAACAAGTCAAAATTTGTGTGAAAAGAGGATGGGCAAATTATAAATAAAGGGGTTCATAAAACATAAAAACTGTAATAATATAAATAAAATACGACATTTTCATTGCCATTATCTATTGAGATAATACCACATTAAAATATGTCTATCAATATCATATTAACGCTTATACATGCTGGTATGTGTCCGCAAAGTTTTATGCATTCCCTCATATAGAATATGTAAGTATGCCATAGCTTGTCAATCAATCTGTCATGGCGATTCGCGCAGTGGCAACCACTGACGGCAGGAAACTTACTGACCAGTTCGAAAGGGAACAAGGGGCGGGCACCAACTGAAAATCCAATATGGGCAAAAAGGTGAGAAAATTATTTTTGAACTCGAAATACTATATCATATTTTAGTTTAATTACTCATTAAATTAAGCGCTCACAGAATCCTCGTTGCATTACTGGAAGAGATCCGGATGTAATTCCTACGAAACTTGTGATGGTCGGAACCGTGTTGTTAGTCATGGTGTCATATCAGATGTAGTGTAGGAAAATGATTTAGAACAACAATGGACAAATATATATATATCATCTCTGACAGTAGTATTGTACCATATGAATGTTTAACATGCTTGTTTTTACATAGATGAATCTACACAATCTGAAAATTGCCGACTTATAATTCTCAACGGTGTCTTCATGAACGTTTTTCGTGTATAATATGCAATGGTCTGGGCACCCACTCTACAGAGAAAGAAGTTTTCGAAATATGGGTGCTCTACATATGATCTTGTTTTAATCCTGCAATATTTATCGATTATAATGTTAAAAGGGAAAGATGTTTTCATCGAATTTAAACTTTCGATTGTGAACGGAGAACTTGTTTGTTTATTACGCTAAAAATAAGTGATATTAATGCACAATATTTTTAACAAATACATTGCTTTCAAATCAACATGTGAACTGATAGTTTTATTGTGCAATATAGGAGTGCGTCAAGGTGACCATTCATTCCCAAATCTATCTATTGTATACATGTGTACTAATGATTTTAAAAAAAATTCTTCCGGAAAAAAAAGCATAAACGACTTATATAACATAACCACAACTAAAACTTTTTATACTGTTTTATTCTGATGACACCATTATGTGACTGGAGTTTGTCTATCATTAACAAAATGTTTCAATCATATTGTAAGGTAAGTCACTGCTTTCACGATGATGATTTCATACACGTCAGAATTTTTTTTTAAACCTCGAAAACAAACTTCAATACTTTTGTATACACAATGTATCAAGTTAAAAGTCTATATTCTAATCATGTTCAAAACATTGCAGATTCGTGCGGATTTTCAGTTACATGGAATAATAATTGTTTGTGTTATACCAGTGTCCAATGAATTACAGGTGGATGTAGGACCTTGTTATACAGGAATGGTTTAGAAATCACAATTAACCAGCTCCAATTAAATGATATTATATTAAGTAATTTAACGCAAATGAGCATGCTCAGACAATCGAATAACCGCGCCCTTTCCCGTCGCATATTAGCCCGGAAGTACATGCAAGTACCGGTTATGATAGAAAAGGTGGAGATTAATCTCATAAATCTTATGCGGAATACATTTTGATCAATACAAATAATCGGGTTAAACGTAATAATAATCCAAAAACATATACAAAATCGAGTGTAGGGCAACACGGACCTCCGACAAAAGCGAAGGCAGGATCAGGTGCCATGGAGGAGTAAGCATCCTCTGCTGACCGGTCACACCCGCCGTGAGCCCGTAGTCAAATCTAATTCGAAACTGGCTTGCATTATATCCGCTTCGTACTTTGACATTTTATTGAACATAGACATAAATGGCCACCCAACTTAACTTTATGACAAACAGGCTGATTCATCTTCTCCATCGTTAACATCTCATATTCATTTTGCAATATTCACCTGCATAATTATGCTGTTTATCTCTTTCAACTTATTCGAAACGTAAGAACTTATTCTGCGAGTGATCAGTTCTTTTCATCGAGGCAGGCTAGTTACAAAGAAGTTGATGTTGCTGGGGTTTCAAAAGTCATGTTTAAAGTAAGTAATTCGCAAATTATACGGTCGTTATAACGATCTAGTGTACCAATTTTACCTGTCATTGGGTCAAATGCTGTCTGACGTGTTTCATAGCAAGCGATCGTTCATAAGCCGTTCTGTATACACTTATTTAAGTAAAGATTACTCCGCTTACTTAGTCGAGACAATGGGATCAGGACGGGCGTGACGGTCGAAAGGGGATGCTTACTCCTCCTGAACGCTTCATCCCACCTCTGATGTATCCAGGGTGTTTGCCTAACTGTTACTTTGGATTCAGTTCGGGACTTTTGAGATTGTTCACTGTTCGTTATCTTCACTTTTTCATAAAGCAAGGTTGCGCCTCATTATATCCTATTGATACTTCTTGCATCCGACGCTATAACCTGTTTATCCACAAACCCTAACTTAAAGCAAGCTTATCCAGATCAGTCTCAAGCATGCACGTATTTCCTTTTCATATTTTGAATGACATGATATTTTTATGAATATGAGTATCATTTTAAAAGCAATTAATTATACCCCCCACAAACAAGTTTGGGGGGGGTATATAGGAATCACTCTGTCCGTCTGTCTCTCCGTCTGTCTGTGCAGATTCGTGTTCGGGCCATAGCTTCGTTTTTCTTTGACGTAGGCATACCATAGTATCATTAGGAATGATGTGTCGCGTTCATTCATATATGACCTTGACCTTTGACCTCACGGTCAAATTTATAAGTTTCTGACATGGATTCGTGTCCGGGCCATAACTTATTTATTCTTTGCCGTAGCATACCAAATTTGGCATATGGGTGTATCAACATAAGACGATGTGTCATGTAATATGTCTGTCTGTGCAGATGCTGTGTCCAGGCTTCAACTTCTTTGTTGTCTAGGCCATAACTTATTTTTCTTTCCCATAGGCATACTATATTTGGCACGTGGGTGTATCACCATGCGATGATGTGTCATGTCTGTCCGTCTGTCTGTGCAGATTCGTGTCCGGGCCATAGCTTCGTTATTCTTTGACATAGGCATACCATACTTGTCACAAAGGTGTATCATTAGGAAATGATGTGTTGCGTACATTCATGGCCACGATATGACCTTTGACCTGACGGTCAAATTTACAAGTTTTTGACATGGATTCGTGTCCGGGTCATAACTTTTTTTTTTTTTTTTTTGGTATAGAATAAATCGCAATATGTCCTCATTTGCAGTTGGACTTATATTGTGTCTCACTACTTTGAATTTTTTCGCTAACTTGCTTAAATCGGGCAGGATTCAATTCATTCTTATTCTAGAATGCGACGGAAAAGGGCGAGATGATCCGATTGCGTACTCAAATATTCGGTCTATTCCATTAAAATTCAGTCAGCTATATATTGTGAAAGACGTCCCACTACCAAAATTAAAATTCGGATCTGGCTGAGAGATTCCTGTTAAATTTGGCTTTTTCTGTTTATTTGACAATTTTTAAAAATCATTTACCAATAACATTTCACAAAATTAATGCCTGCATCTAAGCTTAAGAAAAGAATTGCGGTTAAATTAATTCATTATCATATTTACACTTTTTTGAATTATAATCATACCAATAGTGGTACTATAACGACTTATCCTAATTAGGCGGCCAAGGGTTCGAATTTTGATTACGACACCGCTTCAAGTTTTAAAAGACGCTTAACGTTCATTGCAATGTCTGCTTCTTCGCGAAACGCTCGGGATTTCTC
The DNA here is from genome assembly GCA_903981925.1 of Ostrea lurida. Taxonomy (NCBI): domain Eukaryota; kingdom Metazoa; phylum Mollusca; class Bivalvia; order Ostreida; family Ostreidae; genus Ostrea; species Ostrea lurida. The sequence goes on from CAJDSM010014721.1 coordinate 18,672, forward strand.
GTAAACATCCGGGTCAGAATAAGTCCTCAGTGACCCTTGTTTGTCGTAAGAGGCGACTAAATGGGGGCGGACCTTCAGTTGTCGTAAGAGGCGACTAAATGGGGGCGGTTCTTCAGGTGTGACCGCTAAAGCCGAGATCCCGTGTCACTGCACGTGTGACCCTCTCTGCTTAAAGACCATAAGTGCCGATCATAAGCCTAAATTTTGCAGCTCTTCGCCGTCTATGGTGACGTCTCTATATGTGTAAAAAAAATTCTTGAGCGGGACGTTAAACACTATACTACCAACCAATCATTGCGGTAAAAGTCACGAGTCTTTTGGACAAGACCTTCAAAACAGAGGTCTTGGTAGGCCTTGACACGATAAAAACCACACTGCTACAGCTTTGAGTGTTGAATACATATCAAGATTTGGACACTTCACTTACGTGGGGGGGGGGGGGGGGGGGGATGTCTCTAATGAGCGAGAAAACCCCAAATGAGACACAATAATTATAACAACAACAACAAATAAAGCATATTTAGGATTTAAAGATCAAGTCATCATATATTTCTTAAAATAAATAATATAAATTAATGGATTGTTTAGATATTACCGTCAAAAACTGAATTTGTGTTCTGTACATGTATCTTTTTTCTGGTATGTGCTATAACTTTTTTTCTGTACAAGTAGTATTATGATTGGAGAATGATGTAGTCTGTTATCAGTTATGAATATTTGACATTTTATTGCTCTGAGGTATTGATGACATAGCATTCGTGCAAAAGTAATCACCGTACAACTGTCACACGATAAATAAATCTTGCACCTTGAACTACCATACTGTACAATCGGCTTTACCAATATTTTATCACACTACTGGAATCCCAAAGAAATCCAATGTGACGTTCTGACATAAACTTAGCTCTGGTATGGAAACAAAAGTTTAATGTATAAACATGCGCTCCCCTCAATGTATCAAATCACGAGGATAACACCACGATTCTCGTATATGCACACATCAATAAGTCTTTATTCTTTTCTCACTTGCCTTACATTTGCTTTTTTAAACCAAACAAGTTTGACGGGTATATAGGAATCACTCTGTCCGTCTGTCTGTGCAGATTCGTGCCCGGGCATTAACTTCTTTGTTCTTTGAAGTAGACATTCCATACTTGGCACATGGGTGTATCACTGAAACGGTGTGTCGCATATATACATGACCTATTTATGACTTTGACCTCAAGGTCAAAATTGTAAATTTTTTAACATGAATTCATGTCCGGCCCATAGTAACGTCTTTGTTCTTTGCCTTAGGCATCCTGTATTTGGTACATGGATGCATCACCATGAGACGATGTATCATGTACTCTGTTTGTCCGTCTGCGTGTGTTGATTCGTGTTTAGGCCATAACTTCTTTGTTCTTTGAAGTAGACATACCATACTTGGCACATGAGTGTATCACTGAAACGCTGTGTCGCATATATACATGACCTTTTATGACTTTGACTTCAAGGTCAAAATTGTAAGTTTTTAACATGAATTCATGTCCGGTCCATAGTAACGTCTTTGTTCTTTGCCATAGGCATCCTGTATTTGGTACATGGATGCATCACCATGAGACGATGTGTCATGTACTCTGTTTGTTTGTCCGTCTGCGTGTGTTGATTCGTTTCTAGGCCATAACTTCTTTGTTCTTTGACGTATGCATACCATATCTAGTATTTGGGTGTATCAATACAAATAGGCGAAGGTAACATCGTGTAAAACGTAATCATAATCCAAAAAAACATATACAAAATCGAGTGTTGGGCAACACGGACCTCCGACAAAAGCGAAGGTAGGATCAGGTGCCATGGAGGAGTAAGCATCCTCTGCTGACCGGTCACACCCGCCGTGAGCCCGTAGTCGAAATAAAGTAAACGGGATTACCCGTAGTCAAATCTAGTAGGAAAATGACAGTCTAACAAAGGGTATGAAACAAATCAGTCAACATATGACTTAATGATACTTTGTAATCGCAAACAAGGTCATTATAGCGATCGTAGAATTTGCGAAATGATGCCTTTAAACGAGATTCGTTATAACCCTGCAACATCAACTTTTGGGTTAATAGTTGGCCTCGCTTTAAAAATCCGCATACGCATAGCATTGCTCTTGTATTCGAATTAACTGCGAGAATATACACACCATAAGCAGGTAGATAGTGGTATACTTAGAAGGGTAAGTTGACGATTGCAAAGTTAAAGTCATCACGCTTATCATATGATATGAGAGGATGTATTGCATACATTCATGACCTATATATGACCTTTGACCTTGACTTATAACCTCAAGGTCAAAGGTATAACTTCTCTTACATGGAAAACATGTTAGGCATGTGGGTGTATCACCATGAAAGGAAATGTCACTTACATTCATGACCTCTGTATAACTTTGACCTTAATCTCAAGGTCAAACTTACAGCTTTTTTAACATGGATTTGTGTCCGGGCCATATCTTTGTTCAAGTTATAGTGACCCAAGTGAGCGTAAAGATATGTGGGTGGCGGGGGGTATCCTTTATGAGTTTTACTCACAGTATTTCTAGTGATTATTTGTTTGCATGACAGTTTGTAATATTATGTATTTTTATGTCTATGAATTTGCAACTTTCTGTGTCGTCGAATTTAAAACATGTCAAGCGACATTCTGCAAACATTTTATTTTTATTTTTAAAAAATGCCTTAAAAGATCTTTACCAAACATGTTCCGTAAAAATGACAATTTAAAAAAAAAATAAATCAACGATAATTTTGGAGTTAGACATTTCATAAATTTAATTATTGTTAAAATTGGTAATCAGAAATAGTGAATCAAATTATACATGGTTCGTTTTGAGTGGACAGGTGACATTTTAAAAATGTGAATATGTTACAGATGTGGGAGACTGCAGCATTTATTCTGTTTAGCTTCTATTTCTATGTCGAAGCTCAGATGGTGGAAGGAAGAATGGACAGACGTGAGTAATCTAATTAATGATTATACATATATTCCCTAATAATTATACATGTATTCCCTATATAATATACATGTATTCCCTAATGATTATACATGTATTCCCTAATAATTATACAGGTATTCCCTAAGGAGAAAATGCAAAGTGTTTTCAGTTAAATCCTTCAGGCATTTGTGATAAGGATGATATATTTGTGATGGTTTGGATTAGATGGGTGAGCATTTCTATACGTTTTATTATATTTTATTCTACATCCCCAACGAAACCCAAAGTAATTTTAGCCCCATTTTACAAAGGAAACCTTCGCATAAACCCTCATCATTTCCCAAACTGTGCGGGAAAACACATCTCATCTTAATCAGCCAAAAACTATTTTCCCATTAAATTTCAAGCTCCACATTTCTAACAGCCGATATTCTTACGAATTACACTGCATCTGAATTACATGTACAAAGCGTTCGGATATACATATGAATAAATGAGTTTGATTTTGTTATTAGTATTTGGCATGTGGCAGTCGCCAGCATTTACAATCAGTCATCAATGTAGGCGATCGCGTCATCTCCTCCAATAATACATGTAACAAGAAAACAACACTACACTCAACCACTAGAACGTGACGTAAGCATAAGTACATATATGTAAAGCGGGGACAGGTGGAATAGTTTGTAGTTCGGTTTTTTTTGGTTTTTTTTTATTATTTTTTTTTTTTTGGTCTGTGTCATAAATCATTGAAAAGTATTATGGAAAATTTAGGTATTATGTTAGTTTATGAATATTTTTTGCTTAAATACAACAAATACTCAAAGATCAACTAAAGTATCTGCGAGAAAACTTACACCTGTTGTTTTCGATATCGAGACGATAAAAAAGTGCCCTCACCGGAACTTGGTCAGTCATCGTACCAAGTACTATCAACGTCTTTGAACAGTATTCGCATATTAACTCGAAACTATATAACACAGCTTATAAAGAAAAAATACAGGTAACTTCCGAAGTAATTTTTCGACCCTCACTTTTCCCCTTAAGGACCCTCTAAACACTAATGAAAAATATTTTTAGACACTGAGAATATTAAATCACATTAAGGTGTTAATATTTAGTTTATCTAAGTAGTTTTTAATATATGTTATGGGCAATTTACCTCAAGAAGAAATGTTCAAATATAGTGAAGTATTGATGAAAAGAAATCACCATTGCTCACTTGAATGAAAACAAGAGTTCCGTTAATTTATCTTTACCTACTGACATGTTACAAATGATTGAACTGACTAAGAATGTGGTAATATCCACACTATTACTGTATATTTCAATTTAGATCTAAGGGCAGATAACTCTAATTGCTGTACATGAGCAAGGGCATACGCGACATTAATTACATTTTTATCTCTCGATATGGAGAGTTCTGGTGTGATTTCCGAAATAGGTTTAATTTTATACTACAGTTAAGCTTATTTTAAAGTTTGGTTTGTTTGAAGATTTAAGCCTCTAGGGCTGATCAGTGTCAGTGATATTACCATAGTTTATATGCGTACATTGTGTCTGTGTTTAGATGAACATATAGTAATGCAATGGTCCAGGGTTCGATATTCCATTATATCAAGGGTTTTTTTTCTCCCTCCTTTATATGCAATCGTCTCCAATACATAAGAGCTGACTATTGTGAAATTAAGTATATTACTTGCGAAAACGAATTATCAGTCTCACATAATACACACTGAGCCGCTCCGCTCCGCTTCATATATTCTATTACAATACAAGCCCATTCACATAGTTATATCCAATTATCACTATGATCACCCCTCTCCTCACATCCTTATTACAAGTGCGTATACTAAACTCAGAATATCATTGAAATGTAACACAACTGTACGATGTGTAACTGCACCTTGCATTGCAAACATTAAATATATCAATAACGGTAACAATCTTTCTTTCAGAATGCTTCACAGACCCACAAATGAAACAATATTGTATGGGAATGGAGTCATACAAATATTTCTACAACGAGCGAACAGGACAGTAAGTTTTGGATGAACGATAAAATCAGGATCGTTAGTAGGCACACCAAGCCTGTGCAATTTACCCCAGCCTTCACATACACGTGAAAAGGTGAAGATATCCCTCTCATAAGCTCCAAACGGAAAGCAAAATAAGATCTGGGTAAACACAGACCCTGGACATACTAGAGATGGTATCAGCAGGCATGCTTATGAAACTATCTTAAGATATACTCCAATATATATCTTACGAGGATCTTAGGACATATCTTAGGAACTAAATCTAAGATGCGTCTTAGGATTGTAAAATAAAAGGGTCTCAAGTGATATCTTAAGATGTCCCTTAAATGTGTCTTAAGATTTTTGTTATTTAATCAAACATTAAAATGTGGGTTATTTGATCTCTCTCTCTCTCTCCATTCTCTCTCTCTCTCTCTCTCTCTGCTCTCTTTCTCTCTCTCGTCTCTCTCTCTCTCTCTCTCTTCTCTCTCTCTCTCTCTCTCTTCTTGTCTATAGTGAGTGAGTCCTCACAACAAGCACTCCGTGCACTTGATCTATTGTTGATCAACTCTTTCAATCTGTCTATAAGGAACGGGTTTTCATTCATGGATGTAAATTCCAAAACAAGGTAACATACATGCTGACCTGTATACATATTTGAAACAAATGTCCAATTCCTTTCTCATGGTCAAAATCCAAACCAACGGACCACTAGCGCAAAAGCATTCATTATAGCTTAATCATTCTGAAATCTTTTCATATTCACCCCCCCCCCCTCTCTAATCGTCCTGTCAAAAGCTTGATCGTGAACATAAAAACAGCTTTTCCATATTAATGGAATGAACATTTTCCTAATGTTCTTTTGTAGATGGTTTTTTCTGGATTGTGGCATAGTGCGGATTGGACCCCCCCCCTTTTGTTTTTTTTTTTTTTTTTTTTTTTTTTGGTGACCAAAATTATTATTACGAATACAAGTATAGCTAAATAAATCTCTGAACGTAAAAGCGCTTAAATTCAGGAGCTTCCGGGGGCTTTGTTCCCTGGGCCCCCACTTGGACTCCATCCCCTACCCCTAGCCTATTGGCCCCCTCTTTCAAATGACAGTCGCCCCCTTTCGACAAATCCTGGATCCGCCGCTGTGTACATGTACATGTAGGTTCTATCTAAAGTACCTACTGTATTATTTAGTAAAAGCCACTCTTTATACATGTTTCATTGAGTTCCTCTTTCACTTGTAGCCATATACTTAGTATGTGTATGTATCTGCAATGCACTAATAATACACACAGTACATAAGACACACACTGTTGAGAAATGTAATGAACATCACCAAGAATAGCCGAAAACTTAGAGTGGCGAAAAATCGTTATGCTGTCATGATTTTAAGTGAAACACGCTGATAGCCAAACCAAAGACGCGTCCTAAGACAAGTCTGTTGAGGTCTTAAAGTTAAGATATATCCTAAGAAAAATCTTAAGAGAGGATAGCTGCGAAAGACTGGATAGTTGATGTGTCGTAAGATCCAGCTAAGATATATCTCAATCTTAAGATATCTTCATAAGCATGCCTGCAGGTGTCTAAGAAGAGTAAGCATCCCCTGCCGAACGGTCACACCCGCTGTGATATCTTTATCTTGATCAGGTAAACGGAGTAATCTATTGCCAAGAACGGCCAAACGATTGGTACGAAGCACGTCAGACAGCATTTCGATCGGTTGTATTGACAAACAAGATCGTTATAACGACCACATAATTTGCGAAATGTTGACTTTAAAGGAGACTGTTGAAATACTTGTAACATCAACTTGTTTACCAGTTACCTGCATCGATTTCAAAACTTACCATATGCAGAACAAGTTCTTTGTATCGAATCAGTTGAAAAAGAAATAGCATTCCTCTAACTTAGATACATTTTTCTTTCCATGGACTAAAAATTCATATTTTGAAAAACAATTTACATAATATCAAACTTTCTCCATGCTCAAATCGCTACCAAAATATCATTAATTCATGCATGTGAACATAGCCTTAGCTTGTGAAAATTTTAATGAAATCCACTGGGTGGTTCTCGTTAACAAATTAATAGATACGCGCACGCACACCCAGAGAAGTCGGAAAGATATTTCTTGGGTGGAGGTATTGTAGTATAAGTTTTATCTCTCTTTTCAGATGTGTGTATAAACTAGGATGTGCTTTCTCTGGATTTTCGACGATGACACTGTGCAAAAAAGAATGCGTGTGTAGGCAGCCGATATCGGAGGGGGCACAAACAGGTGGACCAAATTGTGAACAAGAGATCATGCGATGGATGGCTGTTGGGGAAGTTTGTGTACAAAAGCCCTATACTGGATGTGGTGGAAATGGCAATAATTTTAGAACTCAGGGCGAATGTCAATCGGCGTGTAATCCCAGGGAGATGGAGTCGGTCATGGGATTCGATTTTCCGTCCTTTAATGAGATACCTTTCGCACTTCCACCGGGATCGTTTGGTAGCGGTATGGCATTCCCAGGAACACCAATTGGCGGTGCTCAAGGCCCTCCTGCGGCTGGTCGTGGTCCGCCACCAAAAAGATCGAGAAAACCCCCCAAAAATAATAGGAAAAAACCACCACCAAAACGCAAGGCTGGAAAAGGTAAGCGACCACCAGCAAATCGACGACCCCCGCCACCTCGCAGAAACAATCGTCCGCCACCACCCGGTGGTAATAGACCACCGCCTCCAAGGGGTGGCCCTCATTTCAATGGTAATTGGGGACCACCAAACGGAGGATGGCATCCTCCAAGGAATGGACGACCACCTCCTGGACCACAAGGACAATGGCACCCACCTAGTAATGGACGTAGGAGGCCGCCTCCGCCACAAAGAAATGGAATACCACCTCCTTGGGCAAGAAACAGGGCTCCTAACGGCGGAACACATCAACAACCAAATGGTCCCAACTCAAATCCAAATGTTCCACCACCACGTCAACCAAATGCCCCACCACAACGCCCGCCTAATTTTCGTCCACCTCCACCCAATTCTCAGTTACACAATCCTCCACCTCCACCCCAAGCTCAGAAACCTAACAATGTTCCAATGCAATTCAATGCTAAAGCAAATGTGCCACCAGCAGCGCAAGCAAAGCCTTTAGACTCTGCAACTCAAGTACCACCAGCAACTTCTCCATTCCCAGATTATCCGTTAGTCACCGAAGGGTGGAATAATCCGTTTTCATGGCTGTTATATTAGTTCCATTGCAGTGAATAATTGTGATGTTTATTGCTTTCAGTGAAAGTGATCTCAAATTTCGTAAATGGTGGTCAACTTCCAGACAATAGCATATCAACTGCAAAGTACTTACTTAAAATTCACAGAATATTTTGACATCAAAATTTATCAAATTATACTCATTTCCTCAATTTTTACGTGGAGAGCGGGGTTTGCTTTCCGTTAAATTTCTGTGTGCATAATAAATGACTACTTCATCGTGGGATTTATCATGGAGATTGTGTCTATTTTCATTTGCTGTTAAAATCGGTATTACCACTAAATAGCGTATGAACACATGGAAGTTGTTGAAAATACGCTAAAAATTAAACAGAAGAACCATTAACGTTGTTAATCATTATGAATCAGAGAAATAAAGGTTTAAAACAACAATTCCTCTCTCTGAATTCAAACATGGGTTAAATATTAGCTTTATTGTTGTATGGGAGAAAACAGCGAATATCAGAATACATTTTACTCTTTATTTGCTAGAACTTTAGTTGCGTTTAAAGTTCATTTCACCTGATCATCCATCTAGATCTGCCAAATGAAAACAAGAATTTGGTTATAAATAACGATGACAATAAACAATTGAATACCAGACTATCAATTGTCGTTCCCGTCTGAAATAAATTATTCATGCATTACACCTAAACTGCAGTTATATTATCATATTTTAATGAAGAATTGCAAAGGAAGTAATTTACCTGAATCATATAGATACGTGTTTGAAGTTCACCATCGGTGCAGTTATGGGTTCCCTACATTTTTGGATTAAATTATTGTGTTTATTTCTATTTATTTATATTACATTGGTCCAAGCTTCAAAGGCAGTAGCAGACGGTAAGTATTTCTATTGTACTTCATTAAAGTATCGCGTTATAACGAGTGGATCAAATAATTTCATCATACGAAGTGTACGAAAATTTCTATAATTAGTATGAGATATTTGATTAATTGTATTTTATGATTTTATTTGTATTCAATTTGGTAAAATATATTGATTATTAACATTTGATATGTCTTTGTAGAAAGTTACAGAATTTTTAAATATTTTCTATTTTTATTATTATTTTCATTATTTTATTTTTTTTATTTGAAAAACAATAATGGCAAATAAAGACAAATAGATACATCTACTGCATTAATTCGCAATATCAGTTAATCTTATGCTGTGTTTTTTCCGCTTCTCCTGACGGATTAACTAACGGTTTGACCAACAACAACAAAATACACAACATATTTGGAGAATTATAACAATAAAGTTGATGCCACAAATATTCACTGAAACAAAGAAACCATAGCATTAAGTTTGCTGTTGAAATTCGCACGGTGTATCTGCTTTTCGTGTATTTCCTCAATACAAAAGCCTGGCAGTTCTAGTTTCTCTACAATACATACCTCCCCACCCCCTCCCCTTGCAAGGGGCGGGGGTAGTGTAGAGAACATTTCTTTTGTATTTAATGTCAAATAAGTTTCAAGTAGGTGTAACAATAGAGACTACTATTTGGACTACTTCTTTTCCACACGTAATGTAGGTTGTCTTGACCGGAAACCAGAATCCGACCCAATATGTGGCAAGGGGAAAAAACGATACACATTTAACAGCAAAAAGGGCCGATGTTCCAGCTTCATGCACCATGGATGCCGAAAATCGAGAAATGTTTTCCGAACAAGAACTGAATGTCAGAGAGCATGCGCTTGTAACATTGACCTTGATCAAGGTCATTGGTGTGGAGGTCAAGAAGCCTACAGAATTCGTTATTACTGGGAGAATAAAAGTCGGTTATGCCGTCCGTTCTGGTACAGTGGATGTGGAGGAAATCACAATCGGTTCGCTTCTATAGACTACTGCAAAAGGGTCTGCAGGAGGGACTAGATCTCGTCCACACGCACTCTACTGTTGAAGTTCCATCTCCTTCATCGCATTCAGGTTAAAGAGCAATGCCAAAAACAACACGGAATTAAAATTAACAGTTGTGTGAGTCTGGTATACAGTTAGGGAAATTACCTACTGTGACTTTTTATCTTGTTTTCTCTCTTCAAGAATATTGTATGTGCTGTCATTAGTTTCATTGTGCAGGTCTATCACAATGGCGGAAAAGTTTACCAAAGTAATAAATCTTGGTGGCGTCAGTCATAGTTAGGCTTTCATTTTCTATAGCGAGATTTCAGCATGATTAAATTGGACCTATGTATTGTCATAAATATATCTCGTGTCTTCACATTTATTCGGAATTATTTTGAAAATTTATTCATTCTAATATATATAGAAGGGAATAAAACTATTTAGAGGAGACATGCATTGAAATTCTTGTTAATATTGTGTATCCTAGCTATGAAATATTTATACAGATATTGTGGCTAATTAATACGAAATAAACACAATTTGAATAGATACCAAAGGTAAGGACATTGGAAATTTAATCCCAGGAGTTGGATTGAGTTGACAGACATAGATCTATAGATCAAAATACAGATTATTGATAGGTATGTCATAAAATTTAATCCTCGAGCAACAAAAACATAACTAACAGCAAAGAATGACCAACTTTCCAACCGTGAACATGTTTATTTCTCTCAAATCACGAAAATTAGATCCAACGGGGGGAAAGTGAAATACACTCCTCATAAAAACGGGACTTTTAAGTAGAATAAACTTAATTAAAAATTTGATTTAAAATTCTTTGAGATACTTCACAAAAACGACATGTTTGATAAATAGATATTGATTGCTTTTGTTCAAGATGTTGATTGCTACACCTGGCAAACCACGATTACATTATGATAAATACTTGAGGTCATTAACTGTAATGCTTCAATAAAGCGTCCTTGAACTCTGTATTGTTAAAGGGGAAAATATTTTAAATTGACCACCGGAAAAAATCTTAAAAAACAAAAACAAAATTAAAAACCCAAACAAACCAAAATAAAATTCCACCAAAGCACGTGGTAATTGTAGAGCTGTTGAAAGGAACATTGACCTGCATTGGAGAGAGAGAGAGAGAGAGAGAGAGAGAGAGAGAGAGAGAGAGAGAGAAGAGAGAGAGGAGAGAGGAGAGAGAGAGAGAGAGAGAAAGAGAGAGAGAGGAGAGAGGAGAGAGAGCGAGAGAGAGAGAGAGAGAGAGAGAATGAGATGATTACGTGTTAAACACCTTCCTTCACTGTAATATCAGTTGATGATAATGTATCATTTTGTTCTCGACAATGCAGAGTACTGTACAAGCATATTAATAGGTTTATTTATAAATTCTAGAGACTAACTTAGTAATCATGCATTATAGTGAAAATGTACACTAGTTTTAAGGACGAAAGTTATAGAAATAGATAATAATATATTTCAATAATAATACAAAGAGTATATTCACTTATTTAGATTACTAGTATGCATTGTAGAACTCGATCAGAAACAAACATAATGTGTAATGAGCTGCAAGTGAATGATAAGTCATGTCGGGAGAAAAATCTTATCATAAGATCAATATCCCCATGCATGACACAACATTGCGGTCCTGGGTCCTAACGCTCACCCGAGTATCTAATGGGCATTTCAATCACACGCGTTAATACTCACAAATATTCCTTTTTGACCAAGGTCACATTTCAAAGGTCAAGGTCACTCAAAACATACTTTATAAGGAAAAAGTGACATATCTCAACTGGTTTTTTAAAACAATTATTGATCATGTATCCCACAAAAGAGTAACAGGCGAATGGTTTTCAAGACAAAGTTATAATCAGGTCACTTTCGAAAGGTAAAGTCACGCAGTACATATAATTATCTTGTGGAATGAAAACATTCTACTTATTTCAACAGTTTTTAGGTCACCTGAGTAAAGTAAACTCAGGTGACCTATTGCAACCGGCGACGTGCGTCGTCCGTTAACGATTGAACATTTTTAACTTATTCATGATAACCACCAGTCCAATTCTTTTCAATTTTTTTTTTTTTTTTTTTTAATAAATTATTAAACAAAAAAAAAATTCTTTTCAAATTTAGCATGAAGCATCTTTTTGACAAGGAGCACATAAATTGTAAATTTCAGGTCTTTTGCACCTTGGGGACGGGACAAAAAGTGACCAATTTTCAAAAATCTTCTTAACAACTGCACATGTCTGAGAGAAACTAAATGCATAGTCTCGTTGAGAATATTTCACTCATATTAGTACGTTACCCTTGCCGATGAAGGGACGCAACTGCAAATTTAGACCTACGGCTTTTAGCAGTGCCTGTAACACCTGCATCGACTCGGCAATGGCGGATTCGATTTAAAGGGGGCGCACCCGGCGCGAGCCCCCTCTAAAATTATCAAATTTAATTTTTTTTTCCGACTTTCAGAAAAATAAACGACAAGATCTGTTAATTAATGTTACTTTTATTAGGAAAATTTATTTTTTTCCAAAAAACTATGTGTCAGTTTATTATTTTCACCTCATCAAAAATGGTAGAAAATATGAAAAATGGCTACATGCATGGCAGACATACTTCAAGCCCTATCTGTAAAACCCAGGAGCTTCCGGGGGCGTCGCCCCCTGGACCCCCACTAGAGCTTTCCCAGACCCCCTGCTTCAGAAAGTTGCGTCCCCTCTAACCTCAAATCCTGGCTCCGCCCCTACATGATACCTCCGTTTTTAAGGTCATATCCAAAAGACCCGTGGTTCTAACTTCTATATGCCGAACTCTTGGCGAAGGAGCAATCGCTACCTATTTTTACGTCTTAGGCTTGACGCGACCGGTCCGAGCGCGTGGCTCGAATTCACGACCTCTGGATCACGAGAAGAGAGCTCTACCACTGAGACACCGCGACTGGTCTGCCAAAGTTCTTATGATACCCAAGGAAAAGTCTCGTCACAAGGTATACATATGTAAAATACAACAGCCTTAACACCATCCATTTAAAAGTTATGGCCAAGGTTAAAGGTCATGCGGACAAACAGACGGATAGATCAAAAACTTATGTCCCCAAACCTCCGATTACGAAGGCATGAACACGTCACATCTGTTTTACCTATTACACTGTCGAAGAGGTTGAACCCTGATGGATAGGAATTTCCCTATTTTGGTACAGTATGCTATCAATAACCATGTCCATTATTTAATAATTTTTGAAGATAAAACATATTTTACTGAATAAACGTTTCGGTACCACCCTAAGATCTAAACTTCTGACCCAGGGGTAGGGAGTTTCAGAATTTTGTAAGGCAGCTACATGTACATACTATTGATAACCATGCGGAATAGTATTTGTGTTGCCCTACACTCGATTTTGTATATATGTTTTTTGGGTCTATGATTACGATTAACACATTGTTTACTTCGCCATTTTATATTTCTTCACAACACAGAAAAAGTCAGGAGAGGGGTATTTATACATATATTTACTATATATATATATCCATTTTTGCTGCCCTAGAGTCTGGGACCCTGACCAATGACGAGACGGACAACTACCAATCGCAATTCCATACATGCCACATTGCGAGGGGATTCCCCGCGTTTCTCTTACGAACGTTGCGTGTGCAGCTTTTAGTGAATGAGACATGTCTTACACATCTTTAGCTGGTTTCTTAAGTTTAACACAAAATGGGACTTGATGCCACACAACAGAACGGAAATTTGAATTCTGCGTGCACATGTTGACTACATTTGGTATCAAAGGTTTACACTGCCCAGTCATTTCCTCAGACAACTGTGGTAAAATACACATAACATCAACTCCAGAATATGAAGCCTAAAGTTGCCATTTTAGAAATGCTTTGATTGTAGGTTAAATGTGCTCATTGGTGTGAGATACACTACAGATAACTAAAAGGTAAGATACCTGTACCGTCCCTATGTTGCTACCCCTTTCCTAAAAAGGGTTAATTTGGTATTATATGTTCATGTCCATTTTTTCCGTTAGCAGAATCCCTAAATAAAAGTATTATGTCGTGGATATAGGTGACCCTATCGAGCTGAGAACCCACAGAGGGGCAAATATCAAAGTCAAAATTGAAACAAAAATTTGCATTCTAGTTAAAAGAACCAAATTTTTTTTATATGTGCTCAGTTATTAGAAAATTTTAAAAAATCCCATTTAAAGTCACGCAGAGGCGAAAAACACAAAATAACAGTAAA
>CAJDSM010014724.1:2573-19692 GCA_903981925.1 Ostrea lurida
CATATTTTTTTATATCAAGTGACAGTGAGGATATATTTGATATCTAGTAACAGTGAAGATATGCATGTAGATATATATTTGGTTTCTAGTAACACTGAGCGGGTATATTAGTATATACATTTGACATCTAGTGATACTGAGCGGATACTTACATGTAACATGTACATTTCACATTGATAGTCAGTGTGTACTGAGTCGCTAAGGATATGTTAATAATTTAGAAATGTACTGTATTTTTAACACAAATTAGCAATAAGATTCGTGCACTTGTATTTATAGCCTCCTATAATTTTTGAATAATCTGTGTCATTTCCCACGAAAAGCGAGCAGCTGTTTCCTTAGACGTATACCGACCACAATACGATATGTTGAAATGAAACTGACCCGACAAGGAAAACACATCAATATCAAAGATTGGGTGGTGATCAATGTCTATCAAGGTCAGTCCTGTGAATCCATCCAGCTGAAAACGAGGCCGTAGTCCTGGACTAACGATGTCGTCTGCACTGTACAGATTTGAAATGGATAAAACAAAGGGTGATTTGCCGACTCCTTCCTCTGCAGGAGACTCTATCGTCCTTTTAACCTCGTCCTCCATTAATTGGATGAGGTTTGTAGAATGAATGGCATGGTTTAGGTCGTTACTGATTTTCCTTGCAATTTGCCAAAACATTTCTTTGGAACCTAATTCTTCACAAAGAGGAATTTTGACGAGAAATGGTAAGTGCATAGAAGCAGTCCCCGGATATATAGCGAAGTCTTGCGCAGATGAAATATACCGACGCATATCCACCGATGATCTTCTATTGGAATCTCAAGTACCTCAACCTCCGAAGAAAATGCGGATTCCACTTGTTTGGAAAAGGCATAGCACGAGGCAGCGGCTATGGCACCAGATACGAGGACGTCCTGTAGCTTACAATCTGAGAGAAATTGTTGTGTTTTTTGTCGTACCATCCTTGCCTCCACCGCATTGCCTTGTACTGTGTTTGATCTGAGACGATTTATTTCATCATGGAAGCATAGCTCGTAGGCGGAAAGTGCCTGCAGTGACGTCACTGTGTTCTTAAGTGACGGTATGGTAACTAACTCCTCTGTCCAATTAATAGTTTGCATGTACTGTTCGGAAGCAGATAGGAGATCCCTTTGATGAATGTCGTTTGACCTTATCTGATTTTTCTGAATTTTGTCTAAAAGCTCTATAAAATCGGACAAAAGATACCACATGTAGCTCCCATCTCCTATACTATGGTGAGGAGTCAGTACAAATGAAAATAACTCATAGTTATATTTTTGGCAGATATCCTCATTTTTGTGCACGGCGTTGTGAAGTCTTTGGACAGTGATTCGCCAAAGTGGACCATTGGGATCGAACTTTCTATCGAGTTCTTCTTGCAAAAGCTCCTCTGTCGGTAGGGAAGATATCCTCAAGTCAATTTTTAATGGATTCATCTCGACAAATTGGAAATGCTCAGACTCCTTGGTATATCTGATGAACATGCGCAGTACGGGGTGTTGCAATTGAAGATATTTCATGGCTTTACGAACCTCAGAATATTGAACACTCTGCGCACATCGAAGCCGCACCAAATAAGCAGAGTTGCCAATACCATGCTTGTGATAAATATGATACATGGTTTCCAAGCGTCCAAGATTTCGTATTAGATTTCCGCCATATTTTGCCATTCCCGCACAAGTGATAACCACAATCTTAATCAATGAATGCTAACTTTCCACGTCTTCATGTGCACTTTTTACTAACTGGTTTTCTATTCACAAAAAAAAAAAACAACGAACCGAAACGAATACACCCCGCAGTAAGATGAATAAGCCAATGGGATGGTAAGTAGCAATGAATGACAAAATCTTAACCTTGAGGACGGGTATTGCAATGAGCAGGACCTTGTATGCACAAAAGTTAAAGAATCGAGAGATAACAGGGTGTATAATTAGAATAGGACTTGTATCAGGTGATATTAAGAAAATCGGGTTTTTTTTATGTAAATCGTATGGTTTAATATCAAATTTCGCATTTTTGTTTTCAGAGTTAGAAGTGACAAGAAATGAAAAGCTTTAAATTTCAATCTTCTTTATCAACATATCAAAGTAAAACATATCAAATATCCAACATAGAGTGCAAAACATATGTGTCAAAGGTCAGTAAATAGAACAAAAACTTGTCAATGATGTAACAGTTATGCAATACGGGGGAAAAAGATAATTAATGATGCCATAAACTTAAATAGATCATAAATTATTGCAAAATTGATTGAAAATGAAATATACTGGTCTGCAGCTTATATTTAAAAAACAAGTAATTCTATAATTAGACTGACGCAAGATGTTATATCTAAGAAACTATTTTAAAAAAAAAAACATTTCTCTTTTTCATACAATATGTACAGTATTCAAAAATGGCACCAAAACTTATTAAAGATGAAATAGTATCATCTAAATATTATTCTAAGAAAAGTTTGATGCTGATAGCGACGACGGACACACTTCTCTACAGTCAAGAGAATTGTTCATGTAACACCAGTGACAATTGTGTTTGGCTACTGACAAGGAAACTACATCACTGATATAAAAAAAAAAAAAAATAATAAAAGCTAGAAAAATGTAATTCCTCTGAATGATTTCATGATTTTTATATCATTTAATTTTATTTCACGTGATCACCTAATGCCGATTCTCATTGGTTAAAACACCTTTTAAGAATTGAGGTGATTTTCGATCACGAATGTCTAATCAAATGGACATTGTTTTGTTGTTGTAATATAAAATTAAATGATAAGAAATAAATCTTATATTTTTTCGGGTGATATGCAGGTTATCACCGAGATTTTAGACGGTAAAACTTTTCATCAATGCGCTTCGCGCATTGATGAGTTTTACCGTCTAAAATTCGGTGATACCTGCATCACCCGAAAAAATATAAGATTCATTTCTTATTTCAATGAAAATCCATGCATGAGTTTCGTTTCGCTTGAATGAATAAATGATAGAGATCATTGTTACACCACTTACATTATCGTTATTCCACAGATCATAGTTTTTATATAAGTTATAAATGCAGTAATAAATGACGTCATAACAAGGACAACCATCAGTGTTAAAACACTTTAAAACATGCATCTGTATTATGTCACCTAGTCGACTCATCCAT
This sequence comes from Ostrea lurida, assembly GCA_903981925.1. Lineage (NCBI taxonomy): Eukaryota > Metazoa > Mollusca > Bivalvia > Ostreida > Ostreidae > Ostrea > Ostrea lurida. The sequence goes on from CAJDSM010014724.1 coordinate 5,740, forward strand.
GTCACCTATTGCTATTAATCTTTGTCCGTCGTCGCTATACCCCCCCCCCCCCCGCCGGGAGGAAGGGGGGGGGGGGAGTCTTCCTATATTGGTATACACAAGACGCGTGGTAATGGGTCACCTTTTTGACATTTAAAACTATATCAGGGGTTACAAAATTATTAGAATTAAAGGGACATGGACACGTTTTGAACTAAGAATGTTCAAATTTTAAATTGCCAATTTTGATGTTTAAAATGCTTTATCAAGTTATTTCTAGTGGGCAGCAAACATTTGAAAGTCAGTTGTTGAGTTACAAGTAATTAAGATACAGCGCTCATAAATTTCCGCTGTGTAAACAAGGCTCGAGCCTTGTTTCTGTTTACAAAAAGATTGCTTTGTAGAAAGTATCATGTTTAAAACAATATGAGATGTGAGCAACACTAGACACTGTTTAATTGTGTTTAGATTGAACTTCTAATTTGAAAAAAAAAATGCTTTAAATGGAATGTTTAGTAGCATATTCAATTATGTAAGCAAAATCATGGTTCGGGCCTTTTTTACAAACCAAAGAATTCTAAGTGCTGTATCTCACTTGAAATCAACAGATGGACGTTAACATTATTTGCTGACCTTTGGAAATACTTTAGTCAAGTATTGTAAACATTAGAATTGGCAATCTAATACTTGAACATTTTTAGTTCAAAACGTGTCCATGCCCTTTTTAAAATGTATCGATATACATTAATTCAATAAAATTGAGTTATCTTTCTTTAATTCCAATTTCGACGTTGGTAACTACCAGCTAGAGGCTAGCACTAAAAAACTGAAAATAAAATAAATCCCCCCCCCCCCCCCCTCATATGGGTCGATTTCAAAAAATGTCTAAATGTTGTGGCCATCGCATTTTATTTAATAACTAACTATATTTTAAACGTTTTAAATGATTTGTTGAATGTAATATTTCATTTAGTAACCTTGACATAATGGAAAACACATTACAACGATTGTAAGAATTAATATTTGACCAATTCATATGCGATTTGGTCAAATATATGCATGTCCCAAATGTTATTTTCAATACATTAAGTCGAAAATATGCAAGAAAAAATAATAATTTCATTATGTAACTATATTTTTGTAAAGATCTGAAATTAAAGGGTGTTGACAGCATTCAACAAAATTGTACATTGCCTATAAATGTTACTTTTTTCAGGTAATCTAATCGAGTACTTGAAAATTGTCCTTCGTGTTACCAAAAAGAAAAACATTGTGTAATGAATCAATATATCCCTTTGCGCATCTCATATCTGACGTCATCTGAATACATTATTCATGGAAAATGAAAGTATAGACGAGGAAAGATCTGAAGGTGATAGAAAAGAAAATTTCAAACAAAGATATGTAATTATACGCTTCCGTATTTCCGATGTTGTCCTTAATGTTACCAATGAAATAAACTATACCAATATGATGATAGTCTACCTAAATTGGATATCTAAATGTGTTTTTACTGGGTAATTTTGTTGGAATGAATTGGCGTGTCCTTGACAGACTCCACGATGGATTTCTGCCAAATAATGTTGCGTATGTCCGTTATGTTGCTGTCCGCCGTGTTACTTTTTTAAAAACGTAACACCATGGACATTTAGACAAACAATGCCGTTACCTTATAATTTATAGAATAATATTCATGATTATTGTGATCCAAACTTTTCTTTAGACTTATGTAACTATATGGAATCAATTTACAGTTTTGTATAATCAGTAAGCATATATTAAAGTCACGTCTTTTGATTTAAAGTAACACGACGGACAATAGAGGGTAACATGAAGTACAACAAGTGTACATTAATCGATTTTATCCAACTGAATATTTTCAATATTTTCAAACAGATGGACGTAATTGATATAATTGTTGCAATAGTTATAAATAATTTGCCAATATAGGTTGATCGATATTCAAAAAGTCTTTTTAAAAAAGAAATTTTGCAGCTTTTGGTAACAGCACAGACTGTAATTGGTAACATTAAAGACATTTGGAGTTTTTGGCTTTTTTTAAAATCTAGATGCTCTATATTTAATCTATGTAGGTTTTTTTGTAGTTTTTTCTTGTTAAATCTAAATGCTCTATATATAATCTATGTGTGCTATAAAAATATCATTATCAATAAGTATAGAATTAAAGAAAAATTATAACCCGGAAACATTAAAAAGATTAGTCCTTCCTGTTACAGTTTTGTCTCTGCTGTTAAGTGTTGTCCCCCTGTTACTTGTCAAAAATATTGAAAAATAATATCATATTGATATATGATCTCGACTTTTGTTGAATATACTGCAAATTACTATTTTTCAACATAGTTGTGAACCATGTCATTGTTTATGTCTTTGTATATTCAAAAATATTAGAACAATGTCATTGTTCAATTTTGCAAATTTTGAAGAAGAGTTAACTTAGAACGAAAAAAAGTCATATATTATGTTTTTACAACATAAAGCCTTTGTTAAAACGCAATAATTTCTGTAATTGTAGCTAATTATGTCATGAAATGAATATATATCTTCTTTGATATAAAATAATATTCAATTTTATTAAAGTAACACCAAGGACATATTTTTCAGCTGTTGCATGTATTAACCCTTGATATCTACGAAATGAAACAATTTGTTTTTTGCATTTTTGTTTTTATTGCAGTATTTAATAGATTAATCAAAAAAAGATGAAAAAAATACAAATAAGCGTCATCATTTTTTAGTTATATCATATCCGCAAATTAAAGACATTTTTTGAAAATGACCCATATACGATACCCGAAGCGAAGACCCCTCCAGACGCGTAGCTAGACCCCTGAGGCCTCCTACGAGTTTTATAAGATTTTGAGTTATTGTTTTAATCTATAGCCTTTATAACTTACGGAAGCGTATTGCTGCCAGTTAAAAATATGTTTGCTATGTCGTACGTACGAGATACTCAAGTCGTACACGGTGTACGAGATACTAAGTCGTTCGAACGAAATACTAAGTCGTACATGTACGTATGAGATATTAATTATTACGAGATAATATGTCGTACGTACGAGATACTAAGTCGTAATACATGTAACAAGATACTAAGTTGTACTAACGATATATTTTAAGTCGTATTACGAGATAATAAGTCGTTTTAACGAGATACTAAATCGTAATTACGAGATACTAAGTCGAACGACATGATAAGTCGTAATAACTCTTCTCCTGTGTGTTTAAAATTAGTTTTCTCTCCCTGAGAAAAAAAGAAAAAAAAAACTTTGCGGTGATTCTCGCATGATACAAGCCAGTTTTGTGAAACAAGAACCCGGATGTAACACAACACTTGAAACGTGCGTGTGCGATGAATATGATTTATTCTTATCCGCATTTATCAATAGGTACCTCGTTTTAAAAATATTTCAGATTCATATATCTTTTTCCTCGTTAATTCTTTCTGAAGACTGTAACTTTTCTTTTTCTTTAGATAAGACACTATCAACAGTGCATTGTGACACGTTAAAAAACACCCAGCGTCTAGACAAACAATAGTTCCATATTTGATTGATTTTCAAAAGTATGCACAACTGCCTCGAGCTCTGCATTGAACTGTGCATGCAGTGGATGTATTTGTTTATTTACAACTTGTCATTATTGAAAAGCACCCGGCATGAAAGACTGAACAATTTGTGAAATTACAAGAATCATGGGGCAACTTTTCTCTACGACAATATTTACGCAGGAAGAAATACAATGTCACTTGCATATCGGATTATGATACTTGTTAATGATTCTAAGATACCGAAAACGGTGCGCAATCAGACGGAGGTTGTACTGAAGGAAATCGCCGTACTGGAAGATTTGCTGGAGAAATTGGAAGAATTAGATGGAATACACAGTCTGAAAACGAAAGTAGACGACGCACAGCAAAAGACGTTCATTGGAAAATCGGACGCATTTCTTGTTGGAATCATGGTCGGGATGCTTGTTATTGAGCCGGTTGACAGGCGAAGACGAAATTCCTAAAGACGAATGGATTAGGTGTTTGGTGATCATTTCCATGATTTGTATGGTCATGCTAATGAAAATTACTTCAGTGCGAAATTCCTTAAGCAGCGCCTCGGTTGGAAACTAAGTCTTATATACCTGTTTATTTAAAAGGCTTTGAGTAATTCATATAATTGACACAAACTACAGTACCTTTCTATACAAGTAACAGTACCTGTCCATACAGATACAAAAACACTGCAACATTGGAACGAGATGAACATGCAAGGAAACAATTGTAAAATAAATTGAAGAAAGCAATGGACTTCGCCGTATTCAGGTTTACTCATTGTAGAAATATTTCGGAAGAAAAGAGGAACTTGACATTGCCACAAGTTAAATATCTCTCCATTAGGCTTAGATTCAAAGTTTGGTTGTTTGACCTTTTCCGACCGACCCAATAAATGTTCGTTCCGATTGAAAATCTTTTATTTGTGTCACTGTGTGTGTGTGTTTTTAATAATTTATTTATTTCCGCTCCGAGCAACCGGAAATCTTATTGTAGTACTAGTATTTATTTCTTTTTATATCAGAATTCTCTTGTCTTATCCTTCGATATAAAGGTTAAAGCGTTAACTGCTAACCATAGTTTTCATTTTCTACACGGGCACTTTGGAATACCGCATAGCACATGCATATTTTGGGATAATATATATATTTATATGCAAGTTTAAAGAAGATACTAAACAAAGCACGCGTATACAAATGCAGTACAGACAAAAATCATATCATTTAAAAAATGATTTTGCCTTAGTACCTACCTTCTACCTACACGAGGAAAAAGGAGGGGGGGGGGTGCTGAAATTATTTTTTGGCTGAGGAAAATATTTTACCTACCCACCCACCCCCTTTCTTTCTTTTTTTTAAAAAGGGTTGGTAAAAGGCAAACAAATGACTTTTTCTTTTTAATTTAGGCCGTATTATTCATTTATTAATTCATTTTCATTAGTGTCATGTTATTATGCACTGGATTCACTATTTCGTCAGGTATCTTAAGATTTCATATGACAAAATTGAAATTTTTCTTAAATAAAATCATAATCTATTGGATAGCGAGAAGATTCATGAACTGTCCTCCGTTAACTTTCGTTCTCGGCAGTCAGTGGGCTACTTTCAGAGGTTTCATTTTTCACAAGCCCCCCTTTCTTAATTTTTGCAACGTAGTACGACACACAAAACAACACAATACCAACAACAAATAAAACGATGTGTATCAGATTTTCCTTCAAGAAATTTCCAAATTTCCCAAATATAGATGGCTCTGGAGTCACCTGGATTCGGTAAAACGCGGTGGACCACTGTTTCTTGGAGTATTCCTGTGACGTCACACACGTCCAGTCACCGGCCATTTTCGGCAGCCCGATCTCGATGCAATCTTCCGCGACTGCGTTAGCTGGAATGTCGTTCACGAACACCGTGTACTTGTCGTTGACGATCCAGTTTCGCTTTGTGTACAGATACACGTGTCCGATAGCGGCGCTGTTACACTGGAGGCAGAATCGTTTTCCGTACTCCACCACTTTTACCTGGGGGTTCTCGGGCATTACCAACAAAGAGTACACGCCGACAGTCTTCACCAAATACGGCTCGTACTCAATCTGACAAAGATATGATCCACCATCGCTCCACTTCAAGCTGCTGAATTCTAACGAGCCATTTTCGTGTTTAACTCGTCCTTTTTCCGCTTTATGTCGCATCCCATTATGAATCCAGCGATATTTGGCCTGTCGAAAATTTCGGATCACCTTCTTTGTGACGTCATTTACGCAGTTTAGCGTGACGTCAGATCCCTCCACTGCCGACAGAGCGTTGTGGGAATCTTTAATGTTATCATCTACCTGTTTTCCCAAGTGTTCTGGAAATGGGGATTGTTTGGCTCTAAGTGGATCCTCGTCCAGTCTCTGAAAATGAGAAATGTCGATATGATCTGGTCAATGCTGACTCATCTTCACTAACCAAGAAGCGGAGTTGATCAAAAACCCTTGTCTAGCGAAAACGATGTTTACAATGAGCGTAACAATTCTCCCATCATATGAATACATGCAAGTTTCAAAGTAAAGATTCAGTATGCCTACCTTACACAATATTAACGGAATACAAAGGCAGATGGTCAAACTAAACTGTACATACATCATTAACGCCAAACATTGACGTCATAATTAAAATGACGTCATTATATAAGTATTCCGGAAACATTCCATTACAGACCTGCAGATGCACTCACCGATGTAACTTTTATACCTGCATCTTATTTATTTAGTAATACAGGACATCCGAACTGGTTAGTTTGATTAACTGTTCTAATACTTGTGAAGTCAGTCGGATTCAATGATTATAGAAAAAAACTACTCCCGTTATTAACAGATATGATAGATATATATATTTTCATTGGTATGTTTATTTTGCGACTGCTGGGCTTGAAATGTTAAATTAAGTGATTATTTAAACAATCAGCGACTGAGTTCCGGGCTTCTTCCATTACCACTGTTACCATTCATAAGGCACGGGATAAGGCATAAGTATTTACTCCCCTATGCAAAGGCAAATTTGCTATGCGTTCTTGAAAAAAAGAGACAATATATGTAATTTTGCTATTTGCACACATTACTTTTTTAGAAGAATTCATGTCTTCGTAGACAAATGCCAGTTTGTCAGATTATTTACTTATATGCAAATCGATATGCTCACCTAAGTAAATTTGCACCTACTCAAGGATAGGTGCAAATTAACATTTGCTCATTTTTGCTCCTGAGTGTATTTCTTGTGTGAACGAACAGTAAATTAACTTGCATATAATCATATAATAAATTATGTATTCAAAGGAAACTCTACAGTCCTCGGGGCTGGTATACCAAAGAACTTTATAGTTTCGTTTCTTTATTACTTTGAGCAATGTGCTCATCAGGTACACTATATATAATTACAAATACATAATAAACTAGTTATAATGATCACTGTCATATGACATTCTCCATTCAGTATATACATGTATGTATACAGTGACGGGTCCAGGATTTGTCGAAAGGGATTGAAAAAGGAACCGATAAGCGTAAGGTCTGTGATGAAGCCAAAGCGGGGGCCCAGGGGGCGAAGCCCCCGGAAGTTCTCGGGTTTTAGAGCTTTTAAAGTTTCTTTTAGAGGTTAATTTAGCTATATATCTATTCATAATTATTCAGTTTGGTCACCAAAGGGGAGGGGGGAGGGCTCTAAATCCGCCACTGATATTTATATACTAGTTATGTCCACTTATACAATTAAAATGACGTGGTACAATGTAATGTTTACTGAAAAATTAATACAGCAATTGGTCCTAAATAGTGGAGTGCCTTATGTACTGCCGTGGGAATTTTATGAATAAAGCAAGTCACTATGTCTATCTTATAGGCCTTGGGTTGCTTTTTCGGAAAAAGTTTGATAGACCTCTGAGTTGCGCGGCACTTTCGATTTATGACGTCATCAAAATGAGAATGTTCTATTTTTTAGATACAATTTCTATTTTTCATGAAATCTTCAAATTTCGTCACTGAAAATAATCAAATTAATCAGTTTGATCATTAGTATGCTTGTCTGCACTTATTTTAATGTACATTTTATCATTATTCTATTATAATGATTGACATCAATAAGCAAATCCATGTAATACTAATTTGAAATTGTGAGACTTCATTCACATTAAAATGTGAGTACTTCAGATGTTACACTTTCATAAAAAAGTTGCCTCAACGGGGGCCAACTTCTGTTAAACGGTGGTGAACGGTAACGAGAGGGGATGAATTATTTTCACCACTCTGGACAGGAACGCGCCAAAAAGATCGGGCGGTGTGACCGGGCCTTAATTTTAATACATGTACAGAATTCCATACACACTCTAAATTGCTTATGGTATACTGGCAAATCAAAAACAATTTACAAAAGTTCTTAGTTTACATTTAATGAGTATCTAAGTGTTTTTGCTTTCTGTAGAAATTTCCCTAAATTATTTAATTCATTGACATTTTCTGTAGACAATAATTGTAGATTCTTATGTACATACTCGGTCTATAACAGTAATGCCTTTTAATATATAATTTTCTATACACATCATAATGTGAGCATTTCAAAACAAAAGGCCCATGGGTCACATCGCTCACCTGAGCACTGCTTCACTAAGAATAGCAGTGGTTTGGGATTTAGAATGTGCCAATGTGGACTAAATTTAACTTCTGTCATCTTCGAATACCCATATATGACGATTATGTGTCAATGAACTTGGCTCAACACAGGGATAAAGAAATTGCATATATGTACATGGTTTGAGGGTGAGTCATGACCCCAAGGGCCCTCCACATCGAACTTGCCTCAACACAAAGAATAAAAAAGCATAAGTCTTTAAAAAGAGTGCCCCTACATATACGTATGTAAAACTTTAATCCCCTCTTTTGGCCCCACCCAACCCCCGGAGGGGGTAGTGGAGGCATTATCTGCACAAACTTAAATCTACTCAACTATCAGAAGCTTTCAGGTAATATCCATTCTTCTGGTTTGATGAAGAAGATTTTGAAAGATTTTCCTATATATCATATGTAAAATTTTATTCCCTATTGTGGCCCCATCGTACCCCGGGGTCATGATTTGAACAAACATGAATTTCCACTATATCAGGAAGCTTTCATATAAATTTCAGCTTTTCTGGCCAGTGGTTCTTGAGAAGAAGATTTTAAAAGATTTTCCCTAATAATCATATGTAAAACTTTGATCCCCTATTGGGGCCCATCGCATCCCCGGGGTCATGATTTGAACAAACTTGAATCTCCACTATATCAGAAGCTTCATATGAATGTCAGTTTTCTGGTCCAGTAGTTCTTGAGAAGATTTTTAAATGACACCACCTATTTTTGCATTTTCGTGATTATCTCCTTTGATGGGGCCTGGTCCTTCATTTGAACAAACTTGAATCCCCTTACCCAAGGATGATTTGTACCAAGTCTGGTTGAATTTGGCCCAGTGGTTCTTGAAGAAGAGTCGAAAATGTGAAAAGTTAACGGACAGACGGACAGACGGACAGACGGACGGATCGACAGACAGACGACGGACAAAAGGCGATCAGAAAAGCTCACTTGAACCTTCGGTTCAGGTGAGCTAATAATTATCAGTTAGCCCCGCCATGAAGAGCGACGGACAGACAGACAGACGGATGGATGGACAGACGAACGGACGGACGGACAGAGTACATTTGAATGACAATATAATAGCATTTCAAATTACAGGTTTTGTGAAATCTGTTAGTACAGTCTTTGGGTTTTCTTTAATTTACTTTTTCCCTGCCGAGAATTTTTCACTCACAATATCACCGAGAAGCGAAGTGACGCATGCAACGTCATATGATTAGTGATTAAGGAAGTGATTGCGTGGGTATTAAAGGCCAATTGATTTTTTTTTTTTTTTTTTTTTTTTTTTTTCTTTGATTTTTGATATTTTGTAGTTGAAAGTGTTTGTTAACCGTATTATGGAAGTACGAGGTATGGTTTTCAGGGTCAGTGCCATAGCAACCCTCCATTTCATATTTTTGAAATAAATTATATATATGGGCATTTTATGTGTTCAGAATTTGATAAAAGGCCAGAGTGTTTCATATCTTATATTGAATCAAAGACAAAGGTCTAGATAATTTTTATCAAAACCTCTATTCATTTTCAAATGAAAGAGTAATACGACTGTTTTTCAGTAGTTTGGATGTTTTGAAAAGCAATTTTTCGACAATTAAATGAATACACATTTTCAGCCCCGCAGAAGTAATTGACCATTGGATTTGTTTTGCTCAGCGAGGGCCTTTATCGTGCCAATGCATGCACACTTTCCGCACTTAGGGCGCCTTACGTGTTCAAAATTCAAAATACTCACATAAGCCATGGACAATGAAAGATAATTAGGAACTTACGATAGATTAATTTTATTATCATAACTGACGCAGAAGAAGCATTACTGATACACGTGTATAACAGCATGCATATTGTTAATATTTACTAGCGTATGTATATAATAATATACTATGTTACATAATACTAATTTGTTAGATATACGCTAACGTTGAAAATTTACACAATGCATAGCAAGTTACCTGAAAAAATGCACAAAATTATATTTTTCAAGACGGAATTTTTTGCAGAGAGAGAGAGAGAGAGAGAGAGAGAAGACGAGAGAGAGAGACAGAGAGGAGAAGAGAGAGAGCGAGAAGCACAATTATGTCCCCTCCTTCATGAATTATTTCTTGTAAGTTTTTCTTTTGAAGTGGAAAGTAATGTGATTTATTTACGCATGGAAAACAAAGCATTAATACAATACTAAAACAATGTGAAAAATAAGAAATAATTGAGAAATAAGGTACATTGAAAAATTTGGGATACAATATACACGAATCGTAAATATATATATTGGAGAACTAACATTTAACAACAGAACTAATGAAGGTTATGACAGTACCACCTCTTCGGACATTCATTCCAGCATGCTAAAGTAAATTGATTTCTTTGATCAACATCCAAGCTTTGATAAAATCAATGCAAAAATATTAATTGAAATTAAAAACGATTGTAAATAGAAAATGATTTTCACAATTCAGGTAGTTGTATTTATGAACATCATAAGCATGCACTAATGTGGAAGCAGAGAACATGGAGAAGATTTTTTAAGATTTAATGCATGTTCCCTCAATGGCGATAGAAGCTCCGCCGTAGGGCCTGAACCCGGGGGTTATGCATTTTATAATTTTGGCAAAGAGCTTCATTTATTTTATCTCCCACGTGTGTGGAGGTAGAATTTAGTGTATTAATCTTATCAGTTTCCATATCTGGCCACGCCCATGAGGCCTAAGGAGTGCATGGCCTAGTCAATCGGCAATCCTTGGCTAACGTACTACGTTCCATACAAACCTCGGATGTGATTGGTGTAGGAATTATGCATCGATTTGATACATGTCTTCGCCGAAAGTACATGTACCTGTAAAAACTTTTCCACTCCGCCTCGACTATTCCTTCTGCTACAGATGACTTTCTCGCATTTCTGCAGTATAGGGGGAAATGACTTAGTGCATTCACCCAAGGCAAGTTATTTCGAATTCCAACCGTTTTCATAACGGTCATGTTGGTAGAGACGATAAACATATTTTGTGTTAAACACATGAATATGGCAACAATCCGATCACATCCGAAATCAGTGTGCGAGGTACGAGCCACGCGAGGGGTGATACATGTAGTAGCCTAGTTCCCTGCCCCATGTTCTACGCTCCAGATCTTTATTCAGGGAGCCAGGGGACCAGACTACGTGGTAAGGTAATAAAATCACTCTTATCCTAGAGATTCATGACTCAAATCAAAAATGGATACAACTGACCTTGTAGTTTTCAAGAAGTAAAACATGATATAAATTGATGTAAGATGGACAACGCACGACGACGAACGAATGTCAATCGCAACATGTCATCTGAGTAACACAGTGACCATAAAAAAGTACAAAAACGAAATTTGAATTTCTGTGTGGTTGGGGAAACCAACTTAATGGTTACATATACTTCCCTACTTCCACTTACATGTAATCATACTGTCCAGTCTCCATGACTTCAAATAATACCATACGTAAAATGAATTGATTTTTGCATTCACATAAAACAGATAAAAAGGTCTTCACAAAAAAAATAAAGATTTCCAGTAGAAGCAGAACTTTGTGTACAAATAGGCGAAGGTAACATCGTGTTAAACGTAATCATAATCCAAAAAACATATACAAAGTCGAGTGTTGGGCAACACGGACCTCCGACACAGCGAAGGTCCAATGGTTTATGGTTGGGCTGTTGTACACGATCGATGGTTCATTGTGAAGCTGTTGGTCTAGTCCGTAGCGTATAATATTGAACTTTTTCATGTATGATAACAAAAAATTTCAGCCAGGACATCATTGGCTAGGGCTGCTTGACTCAGCATTATGTTCCCACAATTGAGGAAATCAACTGCTCAGCTGGATATAAAGAAAGACAAAATATTAGCAATAATGATAAATAATAATTATATAGCTGCAAAATCTAACTAACTATATGGTGCCATATAAAGCCACAACCTCTCTGCATATCATAATGCCGTGTACAATTAGAAAAGTCAGCTAATCGTAATTTCCACATTCTTACTAATTTGGCGATTTCCTTCAGCAGAACTTTCGTCTGCAATAAATTTGAACTCTTCAAATTCCGAAACCGCACCAGATTGTAATACATAAAGTTACAAAATCCAGCTTATTAGACAAGTTTCTATTCACTATATATTGTTTCTTCTCTGATTAAGGGCAATCCTCGTATTGCTTCCTTCTAAATAAAATAAATCATTTTTCAGTATATACATAGATCGTACGTATATACCAAGGATAACCCATAAAGCTCAAAGAGCTTATTTCCAATGGGGTCCTTTTAATGCACAGATGTAGGCGTTAGGGGGTCATTCTGTACATTTACCACTCAGGATGAATCCACGTTATGTCCAAAATTAACTGTAATTAGCTATTAGTGTTGCGTATGTACAATACAATGAAAAATAATATGTACAGTTCTACGTACAGTTTTATGTATGTGTAGCAATGTGACTTTACGATCCTTACAGTACATGTAATGTCCTCACAATGCAGCAAAGATGATTTAATCTTTTTGTAATTACATATAACAATTTTTTAATACACAAAGAAGATGGTTGAGCCTTGCGAACAATAAGCCTATTCACGACTGGAAAGCGATAACACATCGGGAGTTTACGTATTTACAATAGATACAGTGCCGTACAGTGACATTGTCGAAAATATTTAAGGTGGTTCTCTACACCAAAATTGTATTACATGATCCGTCTACTATATTACTGAAAAATGGGAGGGGGGGGGGGGGCAAACATCTAAAATCACTGAAAGTAGGGGGCAAACTTCTAGATTTCACAAAAAGAAAGGGGGGGGCAAACTTTCAAAATTATGTGAATTTATGCAGAAAAAATGTTACTTTGACAAAAAGTTGGGGGGGGGGGGGGGAAAAACATACTTTTGCCCCCTCCCCACTTTTTTGACAGTGGGGGGGGGGGCTGTGCCCCTCCCCCCGGCTCCTACCCATGTAAAATACAAAAATTTGCATGCTTAAAGCACCACATTTTTGTAATGAAATACGACAATTCAATATAGAGCACTGATGTGGACCAAGACGATGTTATCAAAATTCGAATCTTCCCAGCTGGCATCATATTTAAACTGACAAAAAATGAAATTGATCCAAGCCTGTGCTCTATATCCAAAATTCGTATTTCATCCTAAAAATATGGCGATTTTAAACAAATTCTTGTATTTTATGATATTCCATGATGTTTGGGGCATTAAATTTCAGATACACCAAATATGCAAACTCCAAAAGTTTTACCACCCTGATAAACTATCATACAAAGACTATCATTAGTGCAGAAAATAATTTGTTGAAATTTTACTTTAATTTTGACCGTTTCACATGAGGGCCGAGTTCCATCCTTCGTGGGCCTACCTTCATCGGCATTGGTGACGTCTCCATGACAACGACAATGAATTTATTCTCTTTGAATGATGACATTACATCGAGAGATAAATAGATTTCCTTATGTGAGTGAAATATTCTCGAGTGGGTAAGCAAGTAAAGCAATAAATAATCAATCAATTAACGTTCCGTTTAAAGCAGATTTTATCTAATTACAAGTTCATTCTGAACACAGTTAAACAGTATTTAATGTTCCACACATCACATTTTATTTTAAACATGGCTGTGTAGCAACTTTTACGTAAACATAAACAAAGTACGAGCCTTGTTTACATAACAAAGAATTGTGAGCGCTGTATCTTACTTGTAACTCAACTTCTTTGCTGACCAAAAGAAATAACTTGGTTAAGCATTTTAAACAT
>CAJDSM010014725.1:6256-21937 GCA_903981925.1 Ostrea lurida
ATTCATTAAATCAAGGTACAGAAATTTAAAAACTTAATGTCAGAGATCTGCCTGTCTAGACATTCACTGAACATGGTCACATTACGAGAGATACTACAATCAGGTCATCAGAGAGAACTTCGTCAAGCCCTGAACTAGGTGAACTTGTGTAATCTGCCACAGAACACAGAAACCCCGTTTGCTCTAATGTGTTGTAAATTAAATTCATTTTAAACTATTTTTGGCAGGAAAAGTATATTGTTAACCACCAAAAAAAAAAAGGTTTTAAAATTCTGTTTTGAGAACTTAAGCTGCCGTACTTAATAAGTTGCGGGCTTTGAGAAACTAGATGAAAGAGGTGATTGGTGCCAGAGCCGTGAATTATTGATGAAAAATCTTGTGTGGTGTCAAAGAAAAATCAAGCGTGAATGTAAATCTTTAATGATTCTTGTCTAAGATAATGATGATTATTTTCAACCTCTATTCGTCAAGAACTAATTTATATGGGAACAAAAATGAAAAAAAAAATCCATTTTCTCAAAATCTGCATGTTTTATTCTTGTGTGATCCACCTACTTGCGAAACCCTGGTTTTGATGTCAAGTGTATTTTTCCTATTTTAGTATTTCAATATTGCTGATTGACAAGTTGGTTCAATGACCGCTCTCTGTATTCTTGAATACAAGTTCTCCAATTGATTAACAGTCTTGCTTTGGAACTCTTCTAGAAATGTATCAAAGTACATGCCGTAGTTTATAATGAATCCGAAAGTAAAAGTGTAGTGAATTTAAAAAAAAAATTAAGTTTTTGCAACTTTCCATGTATTTTTTCATTGGATTTTTTTTTATATTAATTTTCAAATTCAAGACTAATTTTAAAGGAATTAAAAGTCAATGTATGTATATAACATACTGTCAAAACATATATTTTTGTGAGTACAAATAATTTGTGGTTTGAGAAAAATTACCTTTGTATTCATGGGTGAGGTGATTTCATATTAACTACAGATTTGAAATACAGTATATAGTATTACAGAATCTTCATCATGGAAGTTTCAAACTCAAGAGAATATTGGAAATACCAAAAAAAAAAAAACAACAAAAACTTAAACACAAAAAAATTTTTTTTTTTCATTATCACCGACAACTACTAAAACTAGATGCACAACATTGCTCGCATGACTTTGGAATTAGAGACAGGTTCATGCAATTGTGTTCTGCTTCTTTGATGTATTGTGTACAGCCTATGATTTGGCAAATTCATGACCATTATTCAGCATATCTAATTTATCAGAAAGATCTATCTATTTGGTATATATATATATTTGGAGTATTTTTAAATGGGATTTTTAAAATCAATTAGATTTCCTTTTAAAAGAAATTTTTTTTTATTTTTAAATTTTTTTTTACAACTTGCATGAATTTTATAGATCAATTTAACATACATATATATATTTTTTTATATATATTTGTGTTAGTATGTCAGATAAGGAATAGAGCAGTAGGATATTTATATTTAGACCTCAACAAAGGGCACGTATAATCAACATGCAAGTCATTTGTAGGATGGCCTACTAAATTATCTAAAACACAATTGGGTCTATGGGGTTATCGATTTGGTATCATTAAAAACCATTGTTATGCCAGAGACCTTTTTCTTGGTTTTATTTTTCCTTATCTAGAAGAATGCCGCGGGGCTGGGTCTGATTATTTCTCTGAATCCTAAAATGAGTTTAATGTCCCGTCATTATGCGGAGTTATCGGGGAAACAACACCTTAGAAAGGACTGTTAATCAACATGAAACGGCAATTTATTAAGTTAATGAAAATTCGTAATATCAGACAACTTGCTAAGCCAGTGGCTCTTGTTAGGTAATGAATGATTAAATGACACATGAAAAAAATATTAATTGCACGAATGAAAAATATGTTAATATATTTTTGTTCCATTCCTTTCAGGGAGGCATCATGGAAATCATGGTCTTGCGTTCAGTAATGGGCTTTGACGCTCAGGCCATGGCATGGAAAGTACGCGGAGCATCAGTGCAAAGTAACAACATTTGTGAATCAAATCTCAGCCCAGAAATGATCAAAACAATGGACACCGGCGTGTATTCAGAGCATGTGAAATTTGTGATGAGTCTAAATCAGCTCACAAAAGCCAACAAAACCATACTAACCCTTCTGTTCGTGATCGAGTTATTTTCTTCGGACAGACCAAGTCTCAAAAACAAGGAGTTAGTGGCCAAAGGCCAGGAAAAGTTCTCTACCTGGCTGCAGGCTTACCTTGAATCTATATACCCTGTCAGTGAAGCTAGACAGCTGTATCCTAAACTTCTAATGAAGCTGCTAGATGTGAGAAGCCTGGGTGAATCAAGTGCTCAACTTGCCTCCCATCTCGATATTACACGACTCGAGCCATTGCTTGTGGAAATCTTCAGTTTACAAAAGTGACAGGAAATGGCACAGAAGATGGGTGGAATATGACAGACAGTAACTGGTTTTGGCATCAACGACCTTGTACAATATGGCATCATTATGTTTTTCATGTTGTCTTCGTGTTCTGAAGCACCATGCTCAGGCAGCTATAAGCTATCATTGACTTGGGATAGGGATTAGATTGTTCAGGGCAGGACTAGTCCTACCAAGACTAGGCAACAGGACTTCATGTTTGTGTGAATGAGAAATTAGTCTTAAGGGGGAAAAAAAAAGAATTTTCTGCTAGCTAGCTGTCTTGTAAAACAAGCCTAGTGGTTAAATTGTGGAAGTAATCAAAATAAATTTATATTTTTTGGAAAATGGCACTAAGTTTTTTAGATAGAACTTTAAATTTGTTAATGAGGGCTTAGAATTGAAACTCCATGGTATGAAATTTCTTTAGTTATGTGTAGGCTTGCTAGTAGTTTAGTAGATTCAGTACTAAGGATGTCAAAAAGCTTGTGTGTGTGGTAGTTTACTGCCTAAGTTAAGCGGCCGCGCTAGCAGTGGAATGTTTCTGTCTGTTGAGCCTCAGGGAGGACAAAAATCGTTCAGGGAATCTTCAGGCTCGGCAGCACCTACCTCTAGAGCATACTCACCATTTATTACCCATCATCCACTGCAACATTACCCATTAGCCACTGCAACATTTCGCATCATTTGCTGAAGCATCTTGCTTTTCTGTTTTCATGTGTATTAGCTTTTTATGTACAAGTGCTATATTTACCTAATAAGTAGAATATTGTTTTGTATTGTGTTAAGAGCACGATATGTAGGAGTCTTAATTCTGGAAATTGTTTAGAAGAAAACATATCCCAAAATCTTTGGATTTAGCATAGCATATCCATTTTGTTGGTTTATTATATAATCATTATATTGTACTGTTTCAAAATGGGAATAGTCATTTTACACCAAGCATCGACTTGAAGTTTAATTTGTTTGCATGTATGTGTGTAAAAAGGGATCCACAATGCCCCATGGGGACTCACAGCCTTGAACAGCACAAAAGTTTAAAAGACGTGCAGTATTGTGACGTAGCCAGCTTACTGGGTACGCTAGCTAGTTTTATATTAACACAGAAACCATTGATTGATTTTTTTTATATATTTTTTTTGCTCTGGTATGACGTATGTGATTATTGATCTTGGTTTTGACCCAGCTTGATCAAAGGTGCAAAAATCAAGGTTGTGAGTCCTATTTCTACCGCCTTATCAATATGTGTACCGGTTTATAACACTTTTATGGCATGCTCGAGAATGGTGCTTGAATGCATTTTGTGTATGTGTGTGCGTGTTGTGATTGTTCAAACATGTCCTAGTGAAAAGGCTCACCCAATGTGGCAGGAGAGTTGTTTGTATAGTATGTGATATAAGACTTTGTTGCGGATCCGTAATATTTTTTGACGGGGAATACAAACTTCTTTTTTTTATATTGTATTTGCCAAATACCCCGTTTTAGCTTACATAGGATGAATTTTCAACATCTTTTCAACATTGTCCAGATTTTATAAAGTTTAAATATGTACAAGTATGTATGCTGTTGTTTAAAACCAAGTCAGTAATTGTTTGTGAATTTAAGTTAATTTTACTTCAAACATCCAATTATTTTGTGGGTTGGAATTAAGAAATGTATCAGAATAGACTACCAATCAGTGTAATTTGCACTCCCCTGTTATGATTAATCATACAGAAATTAAAACTATTAATTGTGAAACACATCTGATCATGCAGTCTGAAGTATTGGTATAACCAAAAATTGCTATTTTTATGCAGTTCAGGAATGCTGAATATTTTTTATAAGGGATTTATTTTTTTTTTTTGGATTGAATGAAAAAGATAAATACCTAGATAGGCATTTCATTTCATTATTCTATGACTCAATTTTGCTTATAAGCATAAAAGATTTCTGGAGACCTTGATGCATGCACATTTCGTCCATGTTCACTGTTGTGACGCTGTGTATCTGGCATTATTTATTGCTCCACTGTGTGATCTCATTTCAAATGAATCCGGTGGATCCAAGATTTTGTGTTTTAATGGAGGTGTCATTTAGAAAAATAAAAAATCTGTTGGTGTTATTTAAGGAACTGGAGTAAATCCAAGCTATGGATGTATTTGATGTGTAACACTGTTGTTAGCTTTGACCCCAAAACATATGTCAAGAAAAAACAGACTTAAATCGGACGATTCCTGTAAAAGTGCTAATAGTCAATAGCTCTCTCGTTATTAGTGTATGTGTTTAGACATGTTTTGCATTTAATATATATCAATGTGGATTCTTTTAAAAAGATGTACTAGTGATTAGAACAGAAATGCCAAAATTGTAGAATTTTATCCATGACTATATATAGTGTATTACTCATGTTGAAAGTAGCTCAAAAATTTTAACATTGTGATTAATGTTTTACTGGTGTTTTACGTGGAGGAAATATAACAAAATTGTTAACTGTTCAGATTCTCTATTCTGTTGTCATGGATGATGAGAAAACCTTTCATTTTATATCGGCACCGAGGCAATTCATGAAATGATAACATTGTGTTGCTCAATAAAGCAATTTGTCTATTGTTGAATAAAAAAAGTATGGGTGACAATGTAAAGAAAGAGTTCTTTTTTTTTTTTGGTCCATAAATATTCCCATCTGGTACTATCCTGTCATTGGAAAGCTAGTTTTATCTAGCAAAGTGAGATGGAAGATGCTATTTTGATACCGTGAATACTAACATTGTTTAAATGTTTAAAACATTAAATTACATAAAAGAGAATATTCATCTATTGCATTCATCTATTTTAGCAATGAAATCAATAAGTAACATTGTTGCATGAAAAATGAAGATGCACTCTTCACACACAATTTGTGAATGAATTGATTGATATGAAGATGTATATAAATATAAACCTAAAGAAAAATAGAAACATCTGTAAAACAAGATTCTTTATTAACCAATCAAGGGTTTTTACACACAATATTAGTTCAGGATTAGGTACAAAAGTGTCATATACAATGATGCAAATGTACAGGAAGTTATATTGAACATAAAAAACATGTAGATGACCCCTTCTCCTTATCTGAAGTCAGTAGATAATTTATAACACAACTATCCCGGGCTATATGAAATCACAATTCAACTACTGTATATGCCTTTAACGCAGCTAGTTCGAGCTTGTAAATTGCAAAGATACAAAACACTGTGGTTGAGCTAATGTCATTTATTACTGCAAAATAAATGACGAAGTAAAATACGGCATAAAATAAGTAAGTTGAACAAAGTGAATATAAACTAATGACTAGAAATAGAGGTTGACCAGGGATTTCTAATCTGGTACCATTTGACCTAATGATGAGGCTAATTGCCTACAGGATACAGTTTGTAATTCTGGTTAGAACACCACGTGACCTACCCCAATAAGTATAGGGGTCATCTGGTCACGACTTATTTGCGTATGAATATGATGACCAGTGACTATCAGATAAAAGAGTTCCCTAGTTAATAAATGGGCACCGTACCATCTACTGACGGACAGATGCAAAGATATAGACTCCTCGTTTTCAAAGGCGACCAAATAAATTTAGTGTAGTTATCACAACTTTATTTGGCCATGTGTTCCGTCATAGAGATTTCGTCGGTGTAAAGTAGAGGTCTGTAATAACCTTGGACGAATTTTGCTTAAGAAATATCTTTTGTGATAATGTGGAATTTCATCTTTGGATTACATAATATCGATTTATATACCATATATATATACAGTACTTGGTTATATTCTACTATCACGCTTCCATAGCGTGCCCTACATAGGCTTTACCTTAGAAGATAAAGGAGTTCATACGAAGTTAACCTAAAACACGTGTTTGTCTATATAGTAGACGTTCAACGACACCCCCATGTGCGCACGCTCTCAGAGATACCGCTTAAATGCATTATCCACGTCCAATAAGTTGATTAAAATACAAAAAAAAAAATGTTGTTTTTAATAAATAAACTAGTAGAGAGAAAAAAAAAATCAATTTGCATCTTTTTCACATTTTTCGGATTTGGTTCGTTGGGCTGAATGCGAAACTGAGTTAACGATTCGATCGGTACGGAATTCGGTGAATTGAACACTGCAGAATAGGCTAGCTGAAGACCGGGAAAAAGCATTCACACCAAACAAGTGGGAAAATGTGTTTATTTGGTAAATAGCTGCTTTAGAACGCTTTGACTTTTGTGTGCAAAAAGCTCTGCATGCTTCGGTAGCTCCTAATACTTTTTTTGTTTGTGTTCCTGGTGTGACGTTAGGACATTGTGCAACGAATACAAGGATTAAGGCCGCGATTTCTTATCGTCTCTAATCAACAAGATCCCTGATTTTCGTTACAATGAATTTAAAATCCTGCTCATTTAAAAGCATGATTGATTTATATAATACAATCGTCACAAAATTTAACCCGTACCAAAGTCGTTTACCGTTTAGCACACTAATGAAATTTCACTCTCGTGGGACATGGAAGCAAGAAGGGTAGCTAAGAAAGAACAAAGAAGAAAACCGCCCCTTGACAGATACCAAATAGAAACAAACATATATACAAAAAATTCATAATCAGATTATTGATGATAGAAGAATGGCGTTGTTTCCTTTAATTCTATGTCCCACTAGAGTGAAATCTCATGAGTATGCAATAAAACAGTAATCGACTTTGGTACGGGTTATTTTTTTTTTTTATGGTCAACATTGGGCCACTCTGTGACAAGTGCAAATACATGACATTGAACCCACCTGTGACAAGACGAATGGCATGCATTGAACCACTCTGTGACAAGAGCGAAGCATGCATTGGACCACTCTGTCACAAGAGCGAAGCAGCATTGGACCACTCTGTCAGCAAACAAGGCAGGCATTGGACCACTCTGTGACCAAGAGCGAAGCATGCATTGGACCACTCTGTGAACAAGAGCGAAGGCATGCATTGGACCACTTAGTCACAAGAGCGAAGGCATGCATTGGGCCACTCTGTCACATGAACAAATGTATGCATTGGGCGACTCACAAGAGCGAAGGCATGCCTTGGACCACTCTGTGACAAGAGCGAAGGCATGCCTTGGACCACTCTGTGACAAGAGCGAAGGCATGCCTTGGACCACTCTGTGACAAGAGCGAAGGCAAGCATTGGACCACTATGTCACAAGGCATTGGACCACTTTGTCACAAGAGCTAATGCAGGCATTGGATCACTCTGTCACATGAGCAAATGTATGCATTGGGCCACTCTGTGACAAGAGCGAAGGCATGCATTGAACCACTCTGTGACAAGAGCAAAGGCATGCATTGGATTACTCTGTCACAAGAGCGAAGGCAAGCATTAAATCACTCTGTCACAAGAGCTAATGCAGGCATTGGACCACTCTGTCACAAGAGCTAAGGCATGCATTGGGCCACTCTGTGACAAGAGCGAAGGCATGCATTGGACCACTCTGTGACATGAGCGAAGGCAAACATTGGGCCACTCTGTCACAAGAGCCGATGTAGGCATTGGGCGACTCACAAGAGCGAAGGCATGCATTGGACCACTCTGTCACAAGGCATTGGACCACTTTGTCATAAGAGACAAATGCAGGCATTGGACCACTCTGTGACAAGAGTGAAGGCATGTATTGGCGACTCTATTAAGAGCCAATACCAGCATTGGACCACTCTGTCATAAGAGACAAATGCATGCATTGGACCACTGTCACAAGAGCGAATGCATGCATTGGACCACTCTGTCACAAGAGCTAATGCAGGCATTAGACCACTCTGTCTAGAAAGTATTCGATGCAGACATTGACCGAGTATGAATTGATTCAATGCAGGCATTGGCCGAGTATGAAGTTATCCATTGCAAGCATTGACGAACTGTGAAGCTGTCCAATGCAGACACTGACTGACTCGAAAGTCGTCCGGTGCAGGCATTTACGAACTGCAAAAAAAGTATAGTCTAAATCAACTGCATCAGTGTACACATGTAGAATGTTTTTAACATTGCCTCAATGCAGATTTAAATGTGCCCCCCCCCCTTTTTTAAAATGAAAATGCTAAAACCTCTCAGCTTCCGGGGGGGGGGGCTTGACCTCCCCACAAGGGTCCGTTGGGAGCCTAACATGAATCCAAATCCAATAAAAATTGTAAAACCTCTCAGCTTCCGTCCCCCTGAACTCCCTATACCATGGCCAACCCTGGACCAATTAGGACTCTAAAGCAGTCCTAAACCTGTGCAACACCCCCCATGGGATTTCCTGGTTACGACTCTGTTGTGCATTTGTGGTGGATAGGTTATGACCACAATGTAGCACAAGTGCTTAATTGTGGACAGAACTTCTTGTATTTTTTTTAAAATATTAAATTCCTCTCTCAGCTTCCGTGTACTTTTCATGAAAGATGTATGTCAGTGGCTTACACAAATCTCGCAGAGAAACCTTTGTTTAAAAATGTCACATCATCGATCATAAAAAATGAACTTTTATGATTGTGATGTGATATTTTTAAAAACGGTTAATAAAAGATGAATTTTTACTTGTAAGATCTCCTCAAGAGTAGTAGGGCCACGACAAGGGGTACCTTCAGGTACATATTCTAGTTTATTCAACATCCAGGCTTTGGGTGGGGCCCTCATTAGAGCAGCGAGTCGCATCACTATGCAGCCATCTTCCATAGGCACTCTCCATGTAATTTTGTAAACGATGAAGGTCCTACCCCTCTATACATTACTATAAAATAGAAATGTCTACGGCGAAATGGTGCTGGCTAAAATATTTGAATAAATTAAAGTACCCGATGCTGATGAATAGCCCAGTAGAGCCGAGAGACACTTAAAGTACATGTAAGTGGGTAAGAGGGTCCCAAGGCGAAATCCAAAATGGCGGTTAGTAGCAGGCCTTTACTATTTTATAGTATAGAGGGGTAGGACCTTCATCATTTACAAAAATCACTATGTAATCTTCGGGAAGTGCAGATCCGAGTTCTGGAAGTATTGTATATTGATTGTATATTGTTTAACGTCCCGATCGAGAATTTTTCACTCATATGGAGACGTACCTATTGCCGGTGAAGGGCTGCAAAACTTAGGCCTATGCTCGACACTCAGGGCCTTTGAGCAGGGAGGGATCTTTATCGTGCCACACCTGCTGTGACACAGGGCCTCGGTTTTTTTGCGGTCCCATGCAAAGGACCGCCCCATTTCGTTGCCTCTTACAAGCAAGGGGTACTGAGGGTCTATTCTAACCTGGATCCACACGGGGTTCCTGGGAGTAGATACGAACTATAATAAGAATAGGTTAACATGAGAATGTAGGGTGTGAAATTTGAAAATGGACGTAGGATGGGGCTAAATTCGGGGATAAAATCTTAAGGGAATAAACATTCTTTTTTAAAAATTCTGATGAAAAGTTGACACAGATGAGTGTTGTGACCGACCCATTTATATTCCAGCTGCAACCTTTATTTTATTTAATAAACGTTGCTATTGCATTTCAAAAATCCTAAAATGGCCGGAATTAAGGGATCTTGCATATATCCGCTAGACTCAAATGCTAGTGGTGGAACAGCCCGCTTTGGAATCATAAAAACTGTCTCCACGTGAGGCTGCATAAATTTAAAAAACTTGGTGGTGCCCTAAAAAAATGCCCCAGCCCCAAAGTGGTCGGGGCGTATAATTTTACCATTGTCCGTCCGTCTGTCCTTCCACAACGAGCAGTTTTCCAGACTTTTTTTCTAAACCTCATGGGATATTGAACTGATTTTCAGGTCATCTGAGTAACTCAGGTGACCTCTATTGCAATTGGTTAATGCTCGTGCATTTTATATGCTATAGTACAATGTATATTGTATATATAATAGTTTTAGTTGCTGCTTCCCAGTTCTCTCATTAACACTTTTGATTTCTGGAACTCTCAGGGCTGTTTTCTTTGCCTTGAATTCATTTGTTTTGAAAATTGAGACTCAAAGTACTTAATATTGGCCTTTTAACTGTAAATGATAATTTGAGTATTTTTCATTGAATGTCTTGTGAGCAATGATTTTATTTTCCAAATTGAATGCATGCTACATGTATCTCGGTCTTGTCAAAATCATGAAAGAAAATTCACGACAGAACTTTTATTTCAGGATTTTTGATACATATCATTACAAATTTGGATCTTTCAATTTCATTCATTTTTTTTTTCATGATTCGTCTATTAAATGTATGTGCTTTTTATTTGTAGAATTTTGTGGAAATTCCTCCATACATGTCCAAGACCAAATACAACATCGATATCAATAACGTACGAGCATTCTTTGCGAACTTCATTATCTGTCATAAAATGTTTGTCTTTTGAAAACAATTCAATGTCCATGTCGACCATATCGACAATAGCATGACGATATGTGTCGATATCGATTTCTTGCGAACGTATTATGTATCATAAAATGGTTATCTTTCTGGAACATACAATATCGGTTCATCAAATAATTGAGAATATGGGTGTTTGGTGACTACATAATGCTATCGATATCGTCGATATCGTGTCGATATCGAATCAAAGTCGTTTTCCTTATATGGGTGTTTAATGGCTACATCTTATCGATATCGTGTCGATATCGAATCATGATCGTTTTTCGTATTGTTGTTTAATGACAAACATACGAAAACGATTAAGGAGCACCTATTGTTTTCTATGTCGACAAAAAGAAGTCGAAATATCGCCGATTCAAAGAATTCAACAACTTTTTTAACGCAATAAGTCTTTGTTTATGCATTGAACGACTTCTTTTTCTCGTCTGGGTTGTACTTCTTGATTCGGTATCAAAACGATATCGATGTTATCGATAGCAAGCTGTAGCTTTCAAACAACCACGAGAAACACAATTCGATATCGATACATACATGTAGCATGTTGTAGTCATAAAATAGTCATAGGAAATACAATCATGATTCGATATCGACACGATATCGACGATATCGATAGCAAGTTGAAGTCAAACTACCATAAAAAAAAAACACGATCATGATTCGATATCAACAC
This sequence comes from Ostrea lurida, assembly GCA_903981925.1. Lineage (NCBI taxonomy): Eukaryota > Metazoa > Mollusca > Bivalvia > Ostreida > Ostreidae > Ostrea > Ostrea lurida. Next base: position 17,726 of record CAJDSM010014725.1, read on the forward strand.
GATATCGATAGCAAGTTGAAGTCAAACAATTAAAGTCGTCAAACAGCCATAAGCACAACGATAATGAATCGATATCTACACAATATTGTCGATATCGACAGCAAGATGTATCCAGGAGGCACCCATAAGAAACATGGTCTTGATTCGATATCGACACGATATCGGCAGCAAGTTGTAGCCATCAAACATCCATAAGAAACACGATTTAAAAAACACGATCATGATTCGATATCAACACGACATCGTCACTAACATTGTTTGATTATGATAGCCACAAGAAGGTTACTTTTCGATATCGTTACGATATCATGTTGTGTTTGACGATATCGTCGATATCGTATCTACATCGTGTCTTGGACATAACTCAATTCATCCGGCCATTTTCTTAATATCTATTTCTTTACCTGAATTTTACATTTTTTGCAGATAAAATAAAATATGATATCATCTTCAACAGTGATTTTTTTTTTTCATCGAAGGACATTATGTATTATAACATTCACCAGGTATACTGGTCATTTGTGAGAGGAGATTAACATTATGAATAATTTTCTGTTTTAGGAAAAAAATCATAAAAAAAAAAAAATAAATAAATAAATGACAAGTTGGGAGTCTCTATCTTTTATGAAATCAACTCCTATCTTGTAGTTGAATGTCTGGCCAATAAAAACAGAAAGTTGATATTGGTGTAGAGATTGATTGAGACTTAATTTATAGTGCGGACTGCCCGGAAGGGGCCTTGCCACGCTTGGTATGCTGTGTCGAGGGGACGGTGGTGGTCGACCCTCGGATCCCCTGGAAACGGGGACGGGTCTTCTTGAAGATCCGGATGGAACTGTCCTCCTATATCATACCAATTAATATTGGTGTAGAGAACATCCTTAACAATTTTAAAAACATTTTTAACTTCTTGACAACTACCATTCCAATTCATTTCAAATTTGGTATGAAGCATCTTTGGGACAAGAAAGGCATGTTGTAAACTACTCCTTAGGGATTATACCGTCATTGGACTTAACTTTAGGCGGGGGCATTCGTGTCGCAGCGCATCTAGTTTTTTTGGAAGGTTTCTGTCATTTTGGGATCTATATGTCTAATATACACGTGTGTTGTTGAAGCAGCAATCTATTAGTTTTGTTAATGTTTAGACACTCCACATTCAAACTCCTTGCACTGAGAAGATATATCCAATTAAAGAAATTTTATTCTTTCTTCTGATACTGAGAAATGAAGCCTATATGTATATGGGCTTTCCAGGTCATCTTCCAACTACATTGTGTGAAATTTATGTATGATTCAGGTCTAACTTACAATTTATCATCATGGCTGCCGTTAACCCGGTGTAACGGTAATACCTATAATGTCTCCTTAAGTCCCTTCCTGGGGGGACGCCGTGATAGAGCCAATTAACAGTGAGCACAGCTTCACCGACATATATATTGATGGGGATGGTATTCATGCCAATAAAAAAAACCCTGCTTTCTACCTCGTATCTCCACATAAATGTTCCAGAGGATATGATCAAAACTCGTTCGTGGGAGCGCGTGTTGCGACGTGTTCTAAGATATATACCCTTGGCCCACTTGGTCTCAGGAGAGAAAGCATTTCGATTTCGGGAAATTAAGGGAATTGATTTACCCTCGCTGATAATTCATAATTAAGAAGTGTACACGCTTAAAATTCCACGTTTAATTATTATATGGGAATGAAATTTGTGGGGTTTTTTTTAAAGCTTTGAAACCTAGATTATATCAGTAATTTCACTCGGTGCACGCGGGTCACAAAAACAAAGCGTGGTTGGATTGCAAATTATACCTATTAAAGTTATCCCTTGACAACGATGTACAGTGTAATTTACTGGAATAATAGTTATATCTCGTCCAAGCAAAGAATGAGAGAAAGACACTAGTTGTGGCACTTCATCACAAAGCTTAATTTTATCATGTCAAAGAGTGGATCTTGTTACGTTTTTAGTTTCAGAAAAACGGTGTGTCATCTAATGGTTACAGAAACAGCTATAGCAAAATTGGGAACACATGCGTGCGCACCTTGGGCGACATTTCCAGTAGACTTCCATCTTGGACGAAATGCTAATAAAGTAATGACATAATCCATACCCCAAGCACTACAAGTTTGTGTACTTTTATGAACAAATTTAAAACTTGACGTACCTTTTATGCAAAACAGCAAATATCAGTGAAAATGATAATTTGATGAAACCTAATTTACCTTTAGAAAGTAGGGTTATTGTGGTACTCGTAATGTTTGAATTAAAGTGCATATATACAAAATAATAGCAAAGTGAAGGGTGGACGATATAATAGTTACTGTAAATTTTGAATTTTCACATCGCACCCAACCATTGCAATTCGAAATTTGTTGTTCTGGAATTTTTTCACATTGGTGAACGGTTTACCCATTCTCTTGCACAGAGTTGCGGTCCTTTTCTCTCCCTTACATCTCGTCACTCCCGTTTTACAAGATTTGTAAAAACTTGAAAGAATGGAAAACACTACGTTAGTGTTCATTACTTTGTAAAATATTAACAAATAAGTTATTTGATTATTTTCTGATTTTAATATTTTAACCAAGTAAAGAACACTCACAAGTAAGTTTGTTCCATTCTTTCAATGTTTTTACAAAAATCTTGTAAAAACGGAGAGAAAAGGACGACAACTCTGTGCAAAGAAGATGGGGTTTACTATCAAATTGTATTTGATAATTGTAAAATAACACTACATTTAAAGTGGTCTGTATTGTATGAAAAGACAAAGATAACAAACTGTGATCAATCTCGTAAGTCTCAAATAGATTACAAAACACGAATTGGGCTAACACGGACTCCTGGATACACCAGAGGTGGGATCAGGTGTCTAGAAGGAGTAAGCAACCCCTGTCGACTTGCGTATGATCTGTGTCTCTGCAAAGACAATGACAGATATGACGCTTTCTATACATTGTCCATGTAAAATCCGCCTTTAGCTTCGGTACTGTAAATTCTTGAACTGTTTATAATTTACATTCTAGTCACATTTACCCTCACATTTGAACTTGAAAATCAAAAGGAACAGATATTTTCGTATAAGACAAGGTCCTTGCAAATGGATATGAAATCAAATGCACACCACAAAACGAAAACCACATATGTAGTGTACCTGGAAATTATCCTTTCCAGTGTCTTTGGTATTTTACATTCCTTCTTGGAAATTAATAAACCGAGATTTTTATGCAGAGTTACATTACATGAAAAAATAATAAGAATTTGAATAGAAATGTCACTCAAATCTGGTGCATAGAGAGTATCGACATTTCCCTGTAAGCGGCCATGATCTTTAAAACGAAAGGAAAAAGAGTTTTATATGCCTAACACATTCTATATGTGTAATAATATAGGTTAATTTTCAATCCATTGGCCTTGGTTTTCCAATCTGAAAAAAACCTAAAATTTGGCATTAAAACATATTGCACACAAGTTTCCAGTTCATTCGTTTGTAACACCGGAAACCAATATAACATTTCATTGTCTTTATGAAAGACCCTGTTCCTGCTAGTCTGAAAGAATTTGGATGAAAAATGTAGCTTAAAATTTGTACAGAAATAATTTAGGGGTTCACTATTGTGACATTGAATTTTCATATATGACCTTGAAAATTAATAAGAACCAATATCTTTTACACTCATTTTTGTAAGTTTGATGAAAATCGGATAAAAATCGGATAAAAATCTAGACGTGTCTAAAATATTGTACACAAGGCTGACAATCATGATAGTAGGGTTTTTACTATTACAACCCCTATTAAAAAACACAAGGAATGAAACAGATTTTTATTCTAAACGTCGATTCAAAATTGCTCTCAAATCCTGCATTTATCATCAACAACCTCGAAGTTCTTCCTGGTCCATTAATGTCAAAATCTATGCCATTGATCTGCCATAAACATAATCCTCATCGACGCGTATAACTCTGAATATTCGCCAATTTTTCAGCCCAGTCTCTAGTTTGGCTCCGTCGCCATGAACAATGTCACTTCCGGTGGTCATATAATCTCTGCTACACTCATCGAATAAAACAATGTGAACTTTTTTTCTACATTAGCATATTAATAAAGTTTGATAATAGTTGCATAACAATAATTAAAGAAATTAATTGTTTTCCAATGTTATGACCGGAAGTGACGTTATTCATGGTGACATGAGTAGCCTGGTTCACTC
>CAJDSM010014728.1:0-13399 GCA_903981925.1 Ostrea lurida
GAAAATTATAATTGTTAATTGATAATACATCATCCATATATTTATATGTAAGGTTGAAGGACATGGCAAGTTTTTCGTTTTTATCCCGTAACAGTTTTTGAACAAATTCTGCTTCGCAATGAATATAAATCAAATACATTACATACATGTAAAACTTTACTTTTAAGCCTCTGTCATTTTAATATCTCAGTCAAAAGTGTACTAGAAGAAATGAGTAAGATATTAGGAGTAAAAATTAACCTGACTATCACTGTCAAGGAACAGGTGGGGAATGAAGAGTGCTGTAAAACTCGTGTAGGAACCGAGGACATCTCGATCACTCACTGTAGCTGTCACTTTAGACAATGTCAATAGAAGGAATTTGAATATCAACTATTTGTTTCAGAAATCTGTAATAGCAAGATACATAAAAATTTAAAAATGACATCATCTTCAACCTCATGGAATTCTCTACATAATTGCATGTACATATGTACTATACTACTTAAAATCTTTTAAATGTTTCATATCTTTACTAAAGCAATGCTAGCTGTCAATTTGATGCCAAAATTTTGCTGTTGTAGAAATGTGATTTGCTATTTTAATTACAGCAAAATATGGTATGTAATTATACCATCTCGTGTTTAATCTTTCCGGATTCTGCATTTGTACTCTCAGATTTTAATAATAGAATTAACTTCATCTGATCACGTGACTGTTGTTTACTTTTTGTCTAGACGGGAAAATATGGACTTACTGAGGCAGCATAGTGAGAGGGTTGTGAGTTTGTATTACTGCATTTTATTGGTACTAGCTCAATTGTGTAGATACTTGTTTTCAGTACATATTTTACTTTTTAGATGTTGTGTATTCATGTGCTTTCTTCCCACGGTCTCTCTGGATGGGGCACTTGTCCCTAACATGGTTATTGACAAGTTTGTGGCTATTTCTAGTTCCCATCTTTTTTGCCATTTTATGGTTAGTATATTTTTTCCATTATATGAGTTGTAGTTAGGCCATGTATACTGGTAGTTGTATGTTGCTTTTGAGTTAGTTTTTTACATAGGACAGTTGTTATGTATGTTATTTTCCTATTACACTGTTCAGTGATTTTTATTTTGCATTTTAATAAATGCTCATAAACAACACAATTTCCTATTACACTGTTCAGTGTTTTTATTATTTGGCATTTTAATAAATGCTCAATAAACAACACAATTTGAATTGCTTTTATTTCTTGGGGGCAAAAACAAAGCAGAGTAGACTTTGGTAGAAAGACTTAATCACGTCTGTGTGTTGTATAGCCTAGACGATGGTATAATTGTATTTTATGTGAAACATAAAGTAATTTATTTCTGATATTGATACCATTCATGTATTTGTGTAAAAAATAAATTAGAGGCTCTGAATGAAGCGAAATTTCAATATTGTCTATCAATTGATTTCTAACCTGGGTTCCCACGGGGCTTGTAAGCAGCAAACCACAGCTAAATATTGTTTTTAGAAATACCTTTAGTTATCTTCCCCCTACCACCAACATCACCAACCCCATCCCCTTTTCCATAGATCTATCGCTGCCGGCGACAAATATAATCCGATGAACTATTGCTTCCAACGACAGCAAGAACCCTCTTTCAAAATATATGCCTTGTATCGACATAAACATCAGCGCGACAATATATACAGTACTTTGAGGGTACATGCATATACAGGTAAACTGCTTTAAATTGGTGCATCAAAATTGGTACCGTATAAGATAAGCATTATAACCTCTGGGTTGGGACCTCTGCTGGTGGACTGTTAGTCTCCGAGGGTCTCTAGAGCCCTGTAGCCATAAACTTTGTTACTTGCTTGAAAATACGGTTATATATTTAACTGCACTGGTAAGATTAGAAATTTATTTCAACATAAGGATTATCCCCCTGATACTTCAACATATTTGGCTCCTGTCATTGACACTCCATTTTCACCTCTTCAAATCTTTAATTACATGTTTCAGAGTTTCAACATTTCGGTATGAGCATCACTGAAGAGACACAATTTGTCAGGAATTTGCATCTGTTGCATCAAAATTGGTACCGTATAAGATTAACATTGCTACCTATGCATGGCGTTCCTGGGCGTAGCTATGAGAGTTTTTTTTTATCGTAACAAAACATTCAGTGACAAGGAACCTTTGTTGTTAAGGCCAGATCCTGAAGTAATTTATTAGTAACATATGGATAATCAGTTATGAGAGAGAGAGAGAGAGAGAGAGAGAGAGAGAGAGAGAGAGAGAGAGAGAGAGAGAGAGAGAGAGAGAGAGAGAGATGCGATACAACAAGAAAATCATACTTCTCTCTGTCTTTCTCATACTGTGTATGTGTTTGTGTTTTGAAGATATATTTGGCAACATCTTTGATATATTTTGAATGTTACAATTCTTTAGGAATATACTTTTCTTAATGTAAGATTAAATATGTAGCCATGGTGAGTATCACTAGATTAACCAGAACCAACACTTGTAATATTTCTATCAACATTTATTGCAAGCTCTAAATAACTTATATTCTCCCTCACTTCGTTATCCGAATATAAATTCATCATACTTAAAAAAAAATCAAACTCATAGAACATATTTATTCATCTTTTTCTTCTTCCTTACACTTTCACAATACAAATCACTTATACTTTTACAAGTAAACATGAATCCAGCTTTTCCTGTCCAACATGTAGCGAGCGGTAGAATGACTCGAACTGCACGGACTACCTTTTTATATCACTGAACCACATGGCTACCTTAGCTACCACTCAAACACAACCAATCATGATATTAATTATAAACCATTCTTTGAAATTATGTTATCTGTTACCATATCTTTGTGGTGTACGACTTTCCTCAATCTTGTTCAAACAAAAAGTGCAAACTGGAGAAACTATCAAGGTTTAAATTCATTTAAACTATTCTTTGCAATATTTAATATATGTATTGAAGCCAGTGACATCTGAAGTCATTGCTTGTTTAAAGGTTAGCTGGAGTATCACTCTCCAATCCACGTGGCTCTGAAAGTTACCATTTTTCTTCTATGTTGTCAAAGGCATAATTGTTTCTTTCTTTTCATTCAGGATGATAGAATACATATTCTTCCTTTATATTCTATTTGGAAGAATAGGCAAGGATCCACAATTTTCTCCCAACACCAATGGGTTTGTAAAAAGCTTCCTCAATCTTCTAATTACATCACTACATATTTATACAATATTTATAGATCTTTAAATGCTTATTCCTCCTTGACAACTGATCTCGCCTCTATTGTGTCGATGGATCAGTCTTTGTCCAAATCTTATTCTTGTTCATAATCAGAGTTCTGAGTTTGATCACTGTTCGTTATCATCACCTAAGGTGTCCAGACAGAGGAAATTCACATGGAACATGACTAATGGCTAAGCCGTGAGCAAATCAAACAACCAAACCTGTGACTAAATATTTATGCGGAATGGATGTAAATTGTTTGTTTTCATCACTGTATTTCCATTGGATTAGTACCACATGTTCCTAAAGTACATTTACATCGCTGTCCAGCATACTTAAATTATCTAATGTAATTTCTTAAACAATACTTAATAAGGTGGGTTCCCCGGACAGGTTTCTATAATTTTTTTAAATTCAAAACTATCATTTCCCTGAACATGGCTTCACGAATATCATCAGATCGCGGTTTTTTTAAACATTGTCTTACTAAACTGCATGCGCAATTCTACATTCATATGAATTTTTGTGCAATGATTTAAAAGCCACTAGATTTCCGACTGCTTTTGACTTTTCTGGTGTGATTTTTTGAGGAATGTATTAGGAATTAAAACTGTCTCCGCCTATAATTTTTCTGGTATGACTTTTTATGCAATGTTCAAGGCACTAGATAAGTCTCTCTTTTTAAAACATACTAGTATGTAAGTTATTCTTGAATAATTATGTATTTGTCTTCTAAAACTCACTGTGAGAATCAGCGGTTATTTAATAAAGATATATCCGTGCTACATTTACTTCGTATTTCTATTGATACATGTATCTATTGCAAACTTTGGATCACTTAGAAACCACTCTTTGCTATCTTCTTACTTATTTTTGTGATATTCAACAAGTAAAGTACGAATTTATTTTAATCTTTTTGATACAGAAAGTGCAAGCTGGATAATCTCTAAACGAAATAATCCTTGTAAAATCTAATATTGAATCTATTGACCTTTGCATTCATTACTTGTTTAAAGGTTAGCTTGATAATCATTCTCCAATCCACGTTGCTCAGAAAGCTGTCACATTATTCTTCCATGGTGTCAGACATCATTGTTTCTTTTCATTTATGATTATGATGATATACATGCCCTTCCTTTCTTGATATTCTCTTTGTGAAGAGTAGACAACGATTCATGCTTTTCCACCCAGAACAATAGGTTTGTAAAAGCATTGTCTTTTAAAATGTGCTAATTACAGTTCTACATATCTCTACATTTGAATAAAATAAAGGTGTCCAGACAGAGGCAATCCCCATGGATCCGTGGGTAAATCAAATAACTAAACCTGTAACAAAATAGTTATGCGAAATCGATGTAAATTGTTTGTTTTCGTCATTGGATAAGTACACGCACCAACTGCTGCATATTGACGTATTCCTACTTATAAACCTCTAACTTATTTTCTTGAACAAATATACAATCAAGTTGGTTCCCCCGGACACGAAGATTTCTATCAATTTCTGACCCATTTGATTTATAATTTTAATGACTGGTTCTTAAAGATATAACAATTAAATCACACCCTTGCACACAGCTTCATACAAGTTCGCGATTTATTCTCTATCATTATCAAATAACTATACGGCAGACGTCTATGTACTTCAAAAAATAACATGTGGTACTCAATTTGGTGCATCGTATGTGACACATTTCGAAAAATACTTTCTCATCAGCGATGTTTGAAGCCTAAAAGTTTGGAAAGCAATAATAAAAAAAATAACATAATTTACGACAAAAAACTCTCACCGCCTTGGACTTTTTGGCCTAAACTTTTTGTGGAAAGTTTACAACATTAAGTTTTTGTTTACATCTCGTCTGTGCTTTTCTGGTGAGTCTTTTTTACAACGTTTAAGGCACAATAAAATTCACATATAATTTACGGCAAAAACCTCTCACCGCCTTGGGCTTTTTTCGTGGAAAGTCTAAAGCATTAAATTATTTACGTACCGCCTTTGGTTTTTCTTATGAGACTTTTTACATTGTTTAAGACACTAGATTTTTTTTTTGAAATGCACAGTTTTGGAAACATTGGTTTTTCTGATGAGAATTTTTGCATTGTTTATAACACCATCTTTGATTTTTTTTTTTTTTAGAAAATGCACAATTTTGGAAACATTTGCTATAATGAATTGTACATGTAAACACACTCATATTTCGAGAATCTCTCCGCACCATTTGTTTCCATTTTTATGTATTTATGACATGATTATAATTTTTTTTTTTATAAAATCCAACGTTATAAAGCCTGTGTGTTTCTGTATGGTTATGATATAGGTTCAGCATGAGTACCAACTTCCTTCTCATTGAACTGTTAATTTTAATCTTTTTCTTTTCCTATTCCAAAGCCAGTTTGGAGGTGAAATCGGAAACAGAAAAGAGGTATGATTTTTACCATCATAATGAAAAGACAGCATGTCAGTTTCAAGTATACCATTGCACTTTTGTCTTTCCCCGGAAGTATGCATGTCGAAATAAAAAGAAACGACGCCGTAATGAAACGTAAACCATAAAAGTATTTTCTTTATTCCTTAATGTATAACATTTATACGTTACTTTGTTTCGACTGACGCGCTCACGGCGGGTGGTGACCGGTCAGCAGAGGATTTATCCTTCCATGGCACACGTGACCTACTTTCGTGAGTTTGGTGCGGGGTCCGTGTTGCTCTAGCACCGCGATTTTTGTATAGTGTGTTTTGGGATATGATTACGTTCACACATTGTTACTGTTTCGCATTTTATATCGGACAATTTGATGCAGCGAGAATGCGCATTGTTGCAAGTTATGTCTTCTTCGCTGATGGAAATCCGAAACATAAAAGAGCTGAACAATGTAGTGCCACATATTGGAGCCAAATACGTCGAAGGATCAGATCTATGCATGAGGGAGATAATCCTTAATCTTTTGAAATAAATCTTAAATTTTACCACTGCAATTGAATATGTATCCTTATGTATTACTAAATGCACTAAACTATTTTGATAGACATATGTACTTAAATCATTTTATCATAATTAAACACGTGGTAAAATTGAAGTTGAGAATACAATAGTAAGCACAATGTACTTGTTATGGTAAATATAAGTTATAAGTCGATCAATTGCAGCAAATTGAAAATCTACAAATCATTTAGGATCAAATTTAATTGACTGTAACAGATAAAATCGTGTAAGTTAACTGTCCTTAACAAAGAAATATGAATTGAAATTTTGTAGATATTTGTGTGTCATCCTTCACATTCGAATCCCTTTTACGATGTTTTTTGTTTCACTATTTGAAAATGAAAATATATGTGACCGGTCAACAGAGGATGCTTACTCCTCCATGGCACCTGATCCTGCCTTCGCTTTTGTCGAAGGTCCGTGTTGCCCAACACTCGATTTTGTATGTGTTTTTTGGGACTATGATTACGTTTAATACTTTGTTACTTCGCCATTTTATATATACAATATTTTTTGACCAAAAAAAAAAAAAATATTCGCCGTTTGATGCAAACGGCCAATGCAATTGATGCAATTTGATATGATATATTTCATTGTACATTATCATGGTTTGTTCTAAGTTGGTTTTTTGTATTTGTACGGAGATTTTGGTGCAATCCACGGACGGGAGTACGAATAACAAGGTGCACAACATGGACTACAATGAAGAAGCACACATATAGGAAATGTGGGTGGTGAAATCGAAGGAGGTGCAAATCTGGGACCAAGTAAGTACAATGAGAATGTGAGGTAAATATTACATTCTCTTAAATTTCATTCAATAAATTCATGTTTAACATTTTTGTTGCAAACTAGTGCGATCCGGTTTTGTAGTACCACCTCTCTGAATAATCATTACCAAATATGGATCGCTGTCAAGGTCAAAGATTGCATTAACTGTTTCGTTGAGAGGAAAGATGATATTTAGTGCTTAGATCTAGTTTAAATACCTGAAAATATAAATATGAACAACAAATGTCTTTCTGTGTTGATTTATTGGGTGATGAAGGCAGCAAACATGGAGAAATTTTTTTTTTTCTAAATTCACCACCTATACGCAGATTATGTTTGGTGTGTTAGTTTGGTTTTTGTTTTTTGTATTTTGCTTTTTTTTGCAATGGCTACAATGTAGCTGCCTTCATAACTCATTTTTTTAAATTCAAGGATTGAATGACCTCTAAATATCATACGATAACATGACGACGCGATATTACTGATTTTTGTTGGGGCTTTTTGGTTTTGTTTTGTTTTTGGTTTATTTGGGGCGGGGGGGGGGGGGGGGTGGCTTATGGCTCTCTCTAATTTTTGCGTCATATATTCCTTTTTCCATTTTTTGATATTGACGCTTATTTTACTTTTGCATTGAATTCAAACATAATTTCACATTTTTGTATCTTGTAAAGGTATTACTGGAAATCAAAGTCTAGATGGTGTCGAAAAAAATGCAAAGGTATGCAAAATGTATCTATGAATGAGAATGTCGTTTCAGTCTCTTATTCGATAAATAAAATTTAAAATGAAACCTTCACAGTGAACGGAGGATGGAGTACATGGAGGAACTGGAGTGGGTGGGGAGTGTGTTATGGAAGTTCATGCATCGGACACCAAAAGCGATACAGATCAAGGACCTGTACCAAACATCGTCCTTTAAACGGGGGACGGAATTGTCGTGGTCCTAGTATACAGTGGTCGACTCGGTCTTGTAAACCGCTAAACTCCTTAGGTAATACACCCAGTGATCCAGAGAATTCTGAAATCACGTTCAAAATTTATTATTTCAAGTTAACTTTACAACGCTTACATGTAGTTCTAAGGCTTTCGTATTTCAAATGTTTATTCCTTGTGAAAAGACATTTTCTTTGGTACTCATGATCTTGGATTTGACCTTCTTTTGAAAAAAAATATCTAGGTCATAATCGTCTAATGGTTAGCCACAAGGCTTTCATATTTCATGTGTGTATTATTTGTGACAAAACCTTTCTTGTGTGTACATTGTACCAGAATTTCTTTGCTACCATACAAGGGTATCAGGTTTTTCACATATGCATCTTGATTGTTCTAAACCTATCTATAGAATAAATATCATAATCGATTTGACTTCTCGGTGCAGACTCGCCCTTTGATTCATAATAAACTTACCAGAATGAATCTAAAATGATTAGAAACACAAAAAGGCGAAGTTAACATTGTGTCAACTTCAAAATAGTACTATTCTACAGTTTGAACCAACAAATTACTGGGGTATATTGTGTCGAAGTGCTTTTTAATCCTTTCACAGTTAGAGGAAACTGGGGCTCTTGGGGGCATTGGAAATCCATTGGTGCATGTTCAAAAACGTGCGGCAATGGAAAACAAATGTGGATAAGAAAAAGAACCTGTTCCAACCCTACCCCTAGATGTGGAGGGAAAACTTGTTCCGGACCTTCCATCTCAAAGCGATACAAAAAGTGTTCACTAAAGAAATGTGAAGGTGAGCATGCAATACTTGTTGACTTATAACCATGTTTTATCTTTTTCTACTTGTTTCTAATTTCTGATTCATCTTAGATTCTTTTTTTAGATAAGAAATTTAATGTTTAATTATTAGAAGTTGAATATTTGAGTAATTGAATTAAGTAAAATGAACAGTTAAACGTTTACTAATGTATACACAGTTGACGGTGGTTGGAGTGTATGGGGGAGTTGGACCTCGTACAAAACATGTTCAAAGACTTGCGGAAGTGGTCGGCAGTTTAGACATAGAGTTAGATACTGCACAAACCCCCCACCTTCTAACGGAGGGAAAAAGTGCAAAGGAAAGGACAAGGAAAAGGAATACAACATATGTAACGTTCGTCACTGTCCAGGTATAGTTTACATTAGCTATTTCAACGAAAGCCATTAGTTTCGCTGCTAATGGAATCTGGTGCTAGTCTGCTGAAATTGTGTGCAGTTTGAAAGTAGTGCTTAATGTGAGTCACTATACTTTTATATATATTGTATTTTAAGTCTCTGCCTCCGAAATTACTGACATGATACTTAAACTAAAGTATTATAGAATTTTGTAAATTCCATGTGCTTGTAAATGTTTTGATGTTGTTAGAAATTCGAATTCACAATCAGACTTTTCCTAGGGAAACATCCATATTTTTGTATTATTCACAAATCTTTACTTGAAAATTTAACAAATGAAAAATTATTGGCCCAAAATCAAAATCCTTCATAGTTGACCTTGTATTTGTGCACTTCATGTTTTAATAACCGATTAACATTGTTGTTTAATGAAATAATAGAAAATCCAACGTAAATACAGTAATATATTCCAGTTCATTTAATGCATCCAAGATCTTGAGGTAGCCTAGATGACTGTATTGGCTACATGTCTCCTTTAATGGATGTAAAGTAATTAAAACTCTTTACTAAGATTTACTACTTAAATGCATAAAACATATTTGCTTCAGTGGACGGGAAGTGGAGCGGATGGGGTAGCTGGGGTCACTTCCGGCACTGTTCTGAGACTTGTGGTCACGGAGTGAGGTACCGATATCGATACAGGGCTTGCAACAATCCTGAACCCAAGCATGGCGGCTGGAAGTGTCCGGGGTCATTGAAAGACGAAGAGTTCAAGAGATGTTTTCTTCGAAAATGTCCAGGTAGATTTATTAAAATAATATNTTCCTTTAAATTTGTAATCTTTGTAGGATTCATAAGATTTATAACGGTTTGCTGTCGTCACTCGTTCATTAGTATCTTTAACAGATGAACAAAAATTTGGTCATCAGGTCCAATAAACNAATATTTCATCTTTACTCCCATCTTTTTATTGAAGTTAAAGGAAAACTCTCGAAGACATCCGAGAAGTCAGCAAAGCAGAAATAAGGATATGAGAAAATTACATGGAAATATCACAGAAAGAAGATGCTTCAGAATTTGCAAATTCTGTAACACATTTCCATTCATAATGTTTTCTTGAAGTATAACAATAAAATTGGCAGTGAAAAATATTCGATAAACAAGAGCATGAGCATGCTATGCGAATGAGGAGTTTTTAAACGTAGGCAACTACTAAAAAAGTTGATTGTCGCAGGATCTATTAACGAATGTCGTTTAAAGAATCATTTCGCAATATTCTACGGTCAATTAATGACCTTGTTTGCAATGTCAGAAGATCACCTTAAGTCTTAGCCCTTTGTTGACCTGTCAAGTTTCCTACTAGATGTTGACGCGGTAACACCTTTACTTCTTTCAATAAGGCTCACAGCGGGTGTGACGGTCAGCAGAGGATCCTTACTCTCCATGGCACCTGATCCTGCCTTCGCTTTGTTACGAGGTCGTTGTTTTCTCTAACCCGTCTCGCTAACTTTTTTTAATTATATGTCATTTGGTTGAAAACTTATGATTACGGTTAATTAACATTAACTTTGGCCTATTCTATATGATCTTCGCACGGAGCATTAGGCTGTGAAAAACGGATAAATTACTATTCAGTTGGTATCAAAGTTTTGGGTCTTAATTCAGTGTTTGTTTGATCTCATTCCTGATAATCTAGTTTTTGGGGTTGAAAATATGATAAACATGTTTCTTTTTCAGTATGAGCCTCCCACAATTTTTGGTCAGTTCCCTTTAATCAACATGCATATTTACAAATTAAATGCCAAAAGTCAGAATTTTTAATTGGTATTAAAAATGTCTGTTCAACAATTCATATATAGCAGGACTCCTGTTTTTAAACACTTTGGTTTAATTCAGAAAGTGTAATATGATTCACAGACATTTGGTGGTTGCAAGATGGAGCTGAACGCTGCAAGCCGCATTAGTGTCCAACAACAAGTCCGATGCAAGAACCAAGGAAAAAAAAAATAACGCACAGTACATTGCATGCTATGAAATAGCAATTGAAATACTTGAATGGACTATATGTATTTCAACTGGTATCGAATTGTAAAGAATAGTGGATTGTTTCTCCCCAGCACAATTCGCTCCTAAATACTTTGCCATCCTAAGATGAGTGGCTGACCCATGATCTTATTTAAGTATTTATATTTTTGGTTGCTATGGAGCAATATCTCATTTTTTAAAATGCATACATATAAATTAGGTTTATGTCAAAGGTCAGAATCATTAAAACCTCTTCCTTTCCAGAATCAGAAGAAATATTTTATTGAAACATTGACATTACGGCAAACTAAGTACTTAACTGTATGGACAAATGGGACGAATTTCAGCTTCTATCGTCAAACTTCCATATTTATGTAGCAATAATTCCATCATCACCTGCATATGGTTGTGTATGCTCTCAACTTATTTGATACACAAGAGATTGTTTTTCTGCCGTATGATCAGTTTTTTTGAATGCGAGGCAGGCTACTTACAGACAAGTTTGTTTTGGCAGGGGTTTCAACAGTCACGTTAAAAAGCAGCATTTCGTAAATTCTATGGACAGTTATAACAATTTTAGTTACCAATATGACCTACCATTGGGTCCCAAATGCTGTCTGGATGTTGTTTCATAGCCATTATGCAAGCCGTTTTTTCAACATTGATTTGACTACGGAATTGTTCCGTTACCTGATCAAGACTATGGGCTTCACGGGGGTTGTGAACCGATCAACAGGGGGCTTACTCCTCCTAGCCTGATCCACCTCTAGTGTGTCTAGCGGGTCCGTGTTTGCACTACTCCTGTTTTTGTATTCTTTTGGTACTACGAGAATTGATCACTGTTTGTTTATCTTTTGACTTTACAGTACATTTTAGATTTACAGAGTTTCAAGTTTCTTTAAGCCTGCAAGACATCGATCACACTAATTATGGTGAAGATCTATGAACTTTATGATTATGTGGGACACAAGGGAGTGTGGTGGGGTGGGGGAGCAGATAGGGTCCTATTGATGAGAGCATTACAAAAGTTCTGATGAGCAATATAGGTCAACTTTTGTTGATGCATTTGATTGTGTCATCTTTGGCTTTCTAATTTTATCGATATTGGGCTGCACGGCGGGTGTGACGCGCGACAGGTGGAATGGCATTTCCTCCTGGGGATCTGATCCCACTATGGAGTAATCTAGGGGTCCATGCTGTGCCCCAATTTCTTGTTTTGTATTCTATTTAGGATTTACGAGTTGATCACGTTCGTCATTGTTGCCTTTATAGTCAATCATGGACGTTTTGGATTGAATTCTATCGAAAAGCAGCATTACGAGCTATATATTCCCAGGGCGGGAATTAGAGAACATTTAACGTTCAAGATTAGACATTAGTTCAGTTGCATTAGGCTTTCAATATTCAGCAGTCCATCGGACTATTCATAACTGATATTTTTTAATAGGCCGCAAGGTATCCATTAGTGTCGAACCCTGTTATTTCAATGTTTACTATGGTATTCAAATGGGGTCTGCGTGATGTTTGGGTATCCTGCTCGTCACAAGCACGTTTGAGGCCCCTGCAATCTAATTCCTATATATTAAAGTACAACAGAATAGATTGTTTCTATGTATTACTATTGGTGTTGAGGATAAATGGGAATGCCAATATAAATACCAACTAAATATAAGTTTACTTCATTATCAGTTCCCTATAGTGTCAAGGTAAATCAAAAATATCTAACTCGCTAGGTTCACAGTCGGGCGGAATTCATAAATGGCGTCTCAACGACCTCTTCCAACTTCTCGGCGTATTTTTGCACTAGAATTTATGTACGAGACATGAATTGCGACAGGTCATGCATGGATAACATCATTTTAATCGAGTGAAAAAATATATTCTGAATCAATTATTACAAAATTGGAAATCCATTTTGTGAGATATCTAACTTTGGGGAGATTTCTGTTTTTACATTGATAGGATATTTCTAGTGTTTTTAAACATTAAAGAGGCATACTTCTAAGCTAGTAATAGTTGTCTTTAATTTTAGAGACCATCTCAACTATGCTTTTAAGATATTTTTAATTAAAAAATAAAACTTTAAAAAAAAATAAACAGTGGCCTAGTGGTTAGGTCGTCAGAAACTCTCGACGCGCGAGGTCGTGGGTTTCAAGTCCTGGCCGAGGCAGGACCAACGTTATGTCCTTGGAACAAGGCACTTTACATGAATTCTCATCCATCTAAGTGTAAGGGCGGTACCTGGCTATAACAGTGGAACATATTGTCAGAATTGTAGTGTTCTTACGACCTTAACGGTAGCTTGCACTTG
>CAJDSM010014728.1:30607-51219 GCA_903981925.1 Ostrea lurida
ATCCCATTAACTTTTGGCTTCCTGGACAAAAATTCCAATTGACTATATATAAGGTCATTCCTATGACTTTTGAGGAACATACAGTCAATTTCTAAGTTGCAAAATGGCATTCATATATCTTTTTTATTACATTCGAAAGGAATAAGATGATTTTAGGGTGAGAAAAAAAAAAATCACCAAAATCAGTGAAACTTTTTTAAGGTACATCAAAACGCATGAGAAATAGTACAGTTATGATATCCATACAAATCTGTATTAAATTTAAAAGCATTGCGATGTATCAAATTACAATCTGTTTATCTACAAGAGTGAAAATCTTATTTGTATTTGACAGCTGAATTCCTTTCATTTCAAACTTAGATATATATACACCATGTTTTCGTCTACTAAATAAGTACACTGCATTAGGGTTTTTCCCATTGACAGCAAAATACGTTTAGCACGCTTTGTCTGTATATCACACACACACACACACACACCAGCAGGTTCGTAAAGATCAACACAACAATTGTGAAAAAACATTCAACATGCAAAGGGAATTCCAGCGCACACCTTAGATGCTGTTTATAGAGTTACTAGGCCATTCACCCGCTCTTGGATGGTGTTGTAATATTTATCAGAGACAATAATCCGCGCTAGCTGGGGTGTTATTGAAGAAACAGATCTTACAGGGAAATGGAACTTGGAAAATGAATTTTTGTTATAGAGATGGGGTGGGGGGGGGGGGGCATGTAAAGTGTTAACCTTCATTAAGTATTCTTTACGTAGAGAAGTGAGATCAGGGCTGACTGTCATTACTTTGTTTTGAAATGAAGATGTATATGTGATCTACATGAACCCGAGGGTGGAAGGTATGGGGTGGGTGGGTTACTGACTATATCCGCTCCTGATCGAGGTGACTAACTCTCTGAGTGAAGTTTGATGCAAGTTGCGGGGCGAGAGGAAAATATATATCCTTTCACAAAGGGCCAATGGAAACAGTATTTTTCTTCACCACAGACATGCAGTAGAAAGATTTCGCAAACTGCATCATCTATAGCCGGAAATCAGTCACTGGTAAATAAGTTTAAGAACCTGTCGACGGATCGGCGTGTATTGATCCGAGTAGAGTCCCCCCACCCCGATTTCTCTCTGAAATTCCCCATAGACGATGGCTATCTTAAGTCATGTTAAACTTCAACTGGAAGTTTACATTGATGCCATAAATAAATACTAAGTAGATGTCCAATGAACAGTTAGTTAATCAATAAGATTGACATCCAATTTCGACTCTGTTAATTTTTTAGCATAGATATTTCAGAAAATGACCATATGAATCACGTTGATTTTATTGCAGCTAAAACACCACCCACAACGACAACTATCACTACTCCTACAACTACCACAACAGTTACCACCACTACCAAGAAACAAACCAATATACTTCCGATAATAGGTGCAGGGATCGCTGGTTTTCTGATGATCGCAGGACTTGGGGGTCTAGCTGCATCCGCCACCGGTTAATTCCCAGAGCACCTACTCACACAGATGACAAAGATCGCAACTTTTAGTTGCTTGCCAATGTGAGAAATGGGGGAGAAAATAAATGATCAGCATCATTTTGTATTTCTCACTTTTTATCTAGTTGTGCAAAGTCAATAACTGGTGCAGGGAGTTTTAAAACTAAGTTGCCAATATGTATGCAACAATAGTACGTTTACAGTACCCAGTATTTTGTGATGACTAGAAAATTTAATGAAATCAGGCGTATAAGTAATTAGCTGAGCAGAATTTAAAGTAATGTTGGATACTGAAAGTGACATCAAAGAGGCTGATGGTGTCAATGGCCGTGCATGAGGACAGTTGGTGTGTAGTGGAAGGACGTAAGGCAAACTCTACTAAAGTAGTGGATGTTCAGAGTTAAAACGATTCTCGTTGAAGTCACAGCATTTCGCAAATTGCTAACGGGCGTATAAATGCGGCTTGCTCGCTTGGGAATACAAATTACTACGTAAGTAACATATGGTTGACTGATTTGTCACATACCCTTTGTTAGAGCTCATTTCGTACTAGATCTGACGATGGTAATCCCGTTTACTTTTGTTTCGACTACGGGCTACGGCGGGTGGTTACGCGGTCAGCAGAGGAATGCTTACTCCCTCCATGGCACCTGATCCGCTTGGCTTTGTTCGGAGGTCTGTGTTGCCCTACATTCGACTTTGTATATTATGTTTTGGGAGGATTTAAGCACATTGCTTACTTCGCAATTTATATTCTTTCTAATTCTGGAAAAGAAGAGTTTTTAATTATTCTACCTTTGACATAATAGTAATCCTAATTTATAGTCTGATTTTATCGATGTATTTATCAATCCATGCTTTCTTGGGTGTAAATTCTATCTGACAGCAGCTTCACGAGCTATATTTTCCTAAGGGGGGATCGATGTTCAAGATTAGACATTAGGCCTCCAAAGTCCATTGGAGTACTCGTGAATTGTCTGGGGCAAAATTTACTAGCTCGGGCTACCGTTGATGTTGAATCTTGTTATTTGATGTGAAATGCTAACTATGTTTATTCAAAAGGTAGCCCTTGCAAGACTAATTCATGTATTAAAGTACAAAAGAACATTTATTTATTTATTTCTCTTTGTGCCAAGGCATATGGAAATGCCGATATAAATACAACTAAATATAAGTTTAATTCATTATCAGTTCTTAAAGAGTCAAGTTAATCAAAATCATCTAACTCGCTAGGTTCAGTCTGGCAGCAATCCAGTAATGGCGTCCCTTGACCTCCTCCGACTTCACCTCGATTTTTCGCATTAGATTATTATATCACATGAATTGCAAAGGTAATGCATGGAAAACATTGTAGTCAAGTGCAAAAATATATCCTGAATGTACAATTACATTTTGTGAAAATCTGTAAGAGGTATAATTTAGCTTTGGGAGAGGTCTGTTTTACAGCGACAATGGGCTCACGGCGGGTGTGACTGGTTAACAGGGGATGCTTACTCCTCCTAGGCACCTGATCCCACCTCTAGTGTGCCGAGGGGTCCGTGTTTGACGAACTCTTGTTGTGTATTCTATTTGGGATTACTGTTTGTTATTTTTGTCTTTACATTGATAAAGTGATAGCTCTTTCCGGTACAAATACGTATAGATCTAAGCATTAAGATATATCTTTCTAAGTTAGAAATAATATCTTTATTTTTAAGAGACATCTCTCTCTGCTTTTAAGATATATTTTTTAAAAATATTTCTATGCAAAGATGTTTAAAAAATAAATGAATAGTAAAACAGTTTGTAATTAGAATAATTCGCTTTTTATAGCTGAAAAAAGGATCCAAACACACATCAAAATATTCGGTCGTTTAAATCTACAGGTACATTCTCATATCTATAGATATTGTGTTGTTTACCAAAAATAAAACTACTCGTTTTCTAAAATCCTTTTCTAAAACAGGTCATTCATCAACATGAATCTTTTTGTGATACATTTAAATACATGTAAACCATAAAATAAGAAAAATACATTGAAGTGAAAAGAAAATGGAAAGAAAGAAAAAATATTGAAATGAAAAAAAAGTAGTATCTATGCACAATTTACAGGTAATCATTTCCCGGAAAAAGCGCAGGAAAATAGGCAATCCCACCAGCAGTGTTAACCACATATATGATCTCGTGCACATATGTAGTACAAGTAGCAGTGTTGTATCAAACCATTGGTGATTTCCACTTCCTCGGGCAAATTGCATTTTCCATCAGTTGTGTTTATACCACCACAAACCAACCAACAACCAGTCTAAAGACTCTTGTTGCTTCACCGTATTTGACTATAGATTGCTGAGTAACAATGTGCTCTTATCAAGTATTGGTTGTTGCTATTACTACTTGCATGCAGATCCAACTTGCACTTGGTGCTGGGGACGCATTCAATATGTATTGTACGGATTACCAGACCTGTCCTGATGAGGCAAACTGTGCTGCCGGAACTGGCTGTTCTTGTGGCGGAGATCTGTTTCCAATAGATACTGGCATTACGCTGGAAGGGGAGGATCTCTCTGTTTGCATAGGTGATTTTTATTTTGTACTAAGTAGCTAACACAATACAGATGGATAAATCTTAAATAATGGCATTTGGTTCTTTTCCATCCTTTTCTTCGTGTCTTAAATGAATTCGTCGACAGAAAATCTTTAAGACTATTCATTCTAATTAAGTTCATGATAACTTAATTCTACTCGTAATATTGACTTTTGTCATTTTGAATTACAAGTCTGTAATATCAAAACTTTAGCAATCAGAATAAAGTGTTAACATGATATTGGAAGGCAGTGCAAATTTTAGCTATATGTATATGAAAACCATCCTCACTCATGAAATCACTCGGCAAACCTCGGAAGATTCGATGTAGGTCACGGAATCAGCCGAGGTTTGCCGAATGTCATGAAATATCAATATTTGGTTTTTGAACATTGATATTAAATGTAACTTCAGGAAACTATATGTTTGCATTTTATTCTTGATTTCTTACCTAGAAATGAGTATCTTACCATTACTAGTACTTTTTTCTCTGTAAAGCAAGCCATATTTTCGAACTTTATTTCCATTAGCTACTTGCAACCCGGCAGACGGAGAAAACCCTGACTGTAAATGTATAGTGTTCCAGCATAAGTTCGCCTGCTACTGCGACGAAGAATTTGAAGGAGATCTAAAATTCTGCGAAAGTAAGCATATTTATTGAAAATCAATATATCTAATTATAATTATGCATGATTAGAATGATAGGTCGGATAAAAGGAAATAAATCCTTACATACACTACATGCATATAAACTGCATGTAACTGAATGTTGACCGCTGATAAAAATACATATGGATATGATGTCAATGTTTTACTATACTCAGTAAGTGAAAACGAAATATAATAACTAACTTATTTCACTTTATGGTGAAATTAATACCGGTATAAACTATCTTGGTTTTTTAAACTTTGAAACTGGTGTCCTGAAATATATCTAGTCTAGCCGCGTGGACTTATTTTTAGCGAAAGCAATATATTCAATATACTTTACATTTCTTAAAAGGGTAGAATTTATTTCACTCCTAGTTGGCTTTTGCACATACCTCTCGTATTACAGACGTGTGTGTGGAGGTATAATTTGACACTCATGTAAATACTGGTTCAACTTTGGTATTGCTACATATTGGTATTTTAATGAAACATGTTCTGGTTTTGAATATTTAATTGTAACTATCGGAAACCAAACTACCTGTACAGTACACATACATATTTTAAATTGTTTTGCAAATCTACTGGAAATGAAATTTCATGTTTCGGATTTCCAACATTTCGGTTTGAGCATCACTAAAGAGACACAATTTGTCGAAATGCGCATCTGGTGCATCAAAATTGGTACCGTATATGATTTATAATACTGTTGTTTGAATGCAACTGCAAACTTTACGACGAAAACGTATACCTTTCCCTGTGTTAGAAATACAACGCAAGAATTTGCACTCGTAGAAGAAACTATCAATTTATAAGTATACATGTACTAGGTAGATAAACATGGTGGCTAACGAATACTTATATTACAATATCAAATCAAAAAAGTTGATGTTGCAGGGTTATAACGAATCTCGTTTAAAGTCTTCATTTTGCAAACTCTATGGTCGCTATAATGACCTTGTTTGCGATTACAATTTATCACTAAATCATATGTTGACTGATTTGTTTGATACCCTTTGTTAGACTGTCATTTTTGTACTAGATTTGACAACGGGTAATCCCGTTTACGTTGTGTCGACTAAGGGCTCACGACGGGTGTGACCGGTCAGCAGAGGATGTTTATTCCTCCATGGTACCTGATCCTGCCTTCGCTTTTGTCAGAGGTTCGTGTTGCCCTACATTTGACTTTGTATACATATTTTGGGGGGATTATTATTTCATTTGATACCTTGTTAACTTCGCCAATTTATATCTATGCTTTTTAAGGGTGAGGGTATGAGGGTTAATTTGTCAGCCTCGAAGTCATGTCAAGCGATTTGTATTCTTGGATATCTTTTTGAATTCAATTTAAACACTCAACCAATGGAATACCATCTGAAAACCTAATAAAGTGTACTCGAAATACTTTTCATCGATATATCTACAAGATAAAGCATAAATGTCTGAATTTTACGCTTAAATTATCTAAATTTGTTATCTGTAAGATGCATCAAAAGCATAGGAAATAGTACAGCTAAGATATCCATACAAATCTGAATCATATCTAAAAGCATTGTGATATATCACATTACATTATCTACAAGAGTGAACATCTAATTGGTATTTGACAGTTCATATCAATTCATTTCAAACTTACATACAGAGACCCTGTGTTCTTAGACACTTTTCTGAGTAAATACATTTCATGAGCACGTGCTACGCCTATGGTTTGATCAATTCATATTTGTTTCTAACATCACTTGACTACTAAATGAGTACATTGCAAAATGGTTCACGTTTAGCACGCTTTGTTTGTATATCATATACACACCAAATTCAAAAAGGTCAACACAACAATTGTGAAAAACATTCAACATGCAAAGGAAATTTCAGCGCACTTTTAAATACTGCAGGCTTTTGATATTGGACGACAAGCCGGGTACATGAGACCAAATAAAGAATAAATGGGATACAGTTAACTGCTATGTAAATAAATAGTTACTTTTTTGTATTTATCCACCTTATAATTTGAGTACATGTATTTTCAAAATTGTTTATAAAATTACCTTTACTTACGTTGAAAATTATTATCAAAACTACGCTACAGACGTAATAATAATAATAATACGGATGCGTGTTTGTAAATTAGATTACTGTTTGCGACGTCATAGTTCAAAGAGACTGCACCATTTGGTTTTAGACTAATATATGAACGCAACATGCCTATAGATTTATTCACTTTTTTCCCATTTAATGTTGAATTTAAGAAATAGATACCATTGCTCTTGTTTTAAAGTTATTAGTTAAAATAACTGAATAAATTAAATATTGTAATAAATTAAGATTTTCGTCACTCAACCTTCCTTTTTTCCCGGGGCTCCGAGCTGCCCCTTCCCTCTCTTTGATTTTTCGATTTTCACATTGATCGTTCTGCAGTAGTACATATTCGTTATATGGATTCTTGGACTCATATTCCCTGTCAAAGTATAAATTCTCCAAAGCCTATCGGCTCGGAAGCATATAAGCTTTGACAGGAAATATGCGGAATTCATAGACCCTGCCAAGAATCCATATTACTTGCTTATGGTGTGTATGTCTCCTAGTTGATTTTGGATACGCAAGAGCGTCGCCAATAGGGCTCGTATGCAGAACTTTTTGTAAAGAGCAGGCCAACTATATAAATGGAACTAAGTTGATGTTGCGAGTTGATGGGTTATAGACGATTTCGTTGTAAGGTCACTCGATGGTTTTCTCACGCAATTCGCCTAAACGATGGCTATATGACTCTTCATGTCTTGCGATTACAAATTGTCAGTTAAGCTCATTGTTGACTGAATTTGCGTGTCACAGCCCTTTGTTAGAGGGTCATGTTTTCGTACTAGATTTGACGGACGGGGTAATCCCGTTTACCTTGGTGTCTCGAATAGGGGCCTCACGGGCGGTGTGACCTGGTGGCTGAGGACGCTTACTCCTCCATGGCACCTGATCCTGTCTTCGCTTTTGTCGGAGGGTCCGTGTTGCCCTAACACTCGACTTTGGTATATGTTTTGGGATTATATTATGTTTAACACATTGCTAACTTCGTCAATATATACTATTATAGAAAGTGACCATATTTATTGCAGCTGAAACACCAACCACTACGCCAGATACCACCACCACTAGCACCACCACAAACTTACTTCCGGCATTAGGTGCAGGGCTCGCTGATTTTCTTCTGATTGCTGTACTTGGGGCTGCAGCTGCATCTTCCACCGATTAAACACTTCCCAGACACAAATGACACAGATCGCAACTTTGATTTGCTTGTCAATGTGAGGAATGGAGGAGATAAATAATGAGCATTATTTTGTATTTTCGTTTTTTATCTAGTTGCGCAAAGACAATAATTTGCGCAGGGAAATGTATATGCAATATGTATGCAGCAATAATACGGTTACAGGATACCCAGTATTTTATGATGGCTAGAAAAGCGTTTATAATAATAGTTAAATATGATGGATTCTTGGCAGGATATATATGGACTCGTTTTCTCTGTCAAAGTTTGTATTCTCCCAAGCCGCTAGGCTAATAGTGGAAGTAAAAAAAATTTCTAGGTTGTGGTGGTGCTAATGTGGTTTACAGAGATTTACGGAGATAGCCGAGTGTCTGGTTGCACGAAACTAATTTCAATGTTTTGTTTTTAAATTCCGGGGGCGGCGAAGTATTTGTACTATGAGCGCCGTAATGTTAACGTTGGGTACATGATTCGGGCTCAGGTAAACAAAAAGAGAATTAATTAGGCCTAGTCTGTTTGGATAAAACATGTGATAAAAAGAATCTCCCATGGCTTGGTGTATGATAGTGATTATCATCCAACTCACTGCGTGTTTTCTATCCCCGGGCCTTTGCGTTGTTTTCCCTCGCCAAGGCTCGGGGATAGAAAACGCACAACTCGTTAGATAATAATCATATATCAAACCATGAACCATTGGAGATCCTTTATACGTGTATATCATATGATATTATACGTAAATAACTTTGTTATAAGATATTATATATGATTGTTTATTGTAATGTAATATATAATATCATTATATCTGTAGTATAATATTAAAAATATTGTATAACAGGATATGAAATTATTTATTATATTTCCTTTTTATTGTATATACTATAATATCATAATACATAGTATATTATTAACGTATATAATGTGTAATATACCATGCGATGTAATACTACTCTAGTATATAAATACAATGTATACATATACATGTTTTCATGATACTATTCATAATACTATAGTATGATTCAATATGATTTATCACATATATAATAAATATGACACCTTTTTTAAATAACAGTACTATATAGCATATATACATGTATTGCTGCAGAACATTGGTTAGTTGACAAAAATACACAATTACCTGAAATGAAAGTTAAAAGGATTACCAAAAGTGAAACCTAGCATTATGATAATCAAGATCAGGTTCTGCGCATGCACCTTAAGTAAGAAATGTAATATACATGCACACCTATAGTATTACCAACTATGCAGGTTTAAATGAGGAAAAGCAAGATCAACTTGCCTAAAAATCCCTCAAAACTTATACAGCATCAGGATAATGAAAAGACGGGTCTGCATCTGAAGCTAACTGTACATTACATGTACAAGGTTATACCGTACAAATAGGCGAAGGTAACATCGTGTAAAACGTAATCATAATCCAAAAAAACATAAACAAAATCGAGTGTAGGGCAACACGGATCTCCGACAAAAGCGAAGGCAGGATCAGGTGCCATGGAGGAGTAAGCATCCTCTGCTGACCGCCAGTGACCGGTCACACCCGCCGTGATCGAGCCCATAGTCGAAATAAAGTAAATGGGATTACCCGTAGTATGATTTTAGACATTACTGGGATGTACATGTATGTATGAAAACTTTAAACTATACAAAAACATTTAAATCTTCCCCCAAACAAATGAAATCCTCCAGCGTCCCAGATCCAGCATTTAAACTATAGTCAAATACATGATGCATTAGTAATCAAAGTTTGATGAACATTGAACAAACAATAACTCAAATATGCCTATCTAAACACATCACAAAAACAGTCATCTCCAGCATCCAAAACCTAAAGCTACAGACTTCGGGCAGCTTCCAAGTTTGTGTAGACCATAAGAATCACCCGATGGCAAGTTTGGTGAAGATTGGACGAGTAATCATTTAGATATGGCCATTATAGCAAACTTGCTCCAAAAACTTTAACCAGCTCTAATAGCGCTATCTCTTCCAGCATCCGAAACTTACAGCTGAGAATCAGCAACCAAGTTTGTGTAGTCCTTCAGTATCACCCGATACACCTTCCATGCAAGTTTAAAGACGATTAGTAGCAATGGTACTGAAATATATTGGAAAACAACTAATTGATATATTAGGAAAAGATCTAATTTTTATACGGAATTTTGCGTCACAAGTTGAAAACGTCTAGATACGTCAAAAAGTGAGGAGTTTGAGAAAACGGGGCACTTTGATAGACCGCTCCGAACAGCCAGGGGTTGCTTAAAATGATTGTTCCATTCCGTAAGGTATAAATATACCTACAGATGCAAAGAATCTCAAATTTACTTACCTTGTTGGTCTTGTCCTTGCTTCGTGACCGCCACCCCTTGTCGTGCATGTCCACCACCCCGAATGATCAGTTTCTAACCGGCGCAAGTTCATTTTCATCGGACAATTACTTGTGTGATACAATTCCAAATGAAAGCACCCATAGCGCTCATGCTCAGGTGATGGGTATTCGTGTTGCGCACGAGTTTTCTTTCTTTGTATATAAATAAAATCCTGGTGATTTGAATATTTATTGTTTCACGTCCCACTCGAGAATATTTACAGTAACTCATGTATTGAAACGCCATCATTGCCGGTGAAGGGTTGCAAAATGTGGGCCTATGTTTGGCACTTGTGGCCTTTGAGCAGGTAGGGACCTTTATCGTGCCACACCTGCTGTGACATTGAACCTAAATTTTTACGGTCTCATCTGAAGGACCGCCCCATTTAGTCGCCTCTTTTGAGCGTCGAGAACAGGTTCTAAATTTGCAGCCCTTCACCGGCAATGGTGACGACTCCATATGAGTGAATCATTCTAAAGAGGGACGTAGAACAATAAATAATCAATCAATCGTTGATTCTTCAGTTAATTGATACAATTGTGCCAATAGGGAAAATCTAGCTTACCCCTCCTCTCAGTGGTGCATCAGGATGACGACATTTAAGATGCAATTTAAAATAAAGGTCTAGAAATAATCTTGTAATGTCTCTTCATTACAAAGTTATGGCCCGAATGCAGATTGGATACTAAGCCTCGTCCTAGCACCGAAGCTTCCAAACGTCTGTTAAGGTATTAGATGTATAATGATCATATTTCATATTTAGTAAATGGGTGGTGGGATTTTTGTAATCATGGTATCATTTTGAAGGGTTCGTCAAATAAAAATGTTCCACCATAGGAATTTTCAAAATTTTGATTACTGCTTGATAGTCTATGGGAATAGCACGTTTTATCAATTATTATTTTTCAAAGAAATTATATTTTGAAGCCGCTCCTAGCAAAAAGGGCCCTTAACTAAGTAATTTAATGCTGAAGTTTTAAACGATAGAGAACAGCCTCTCAGATCATTATGGCAATATTTTTGTCATTAAATTACAGTAAATCAAAGATGACGATGAGACTGGTGATTGGTAGTCATGACATCTTTCTTTACATTTAGTATGCAAAATGACGTCACATTTTTCATTGTGACGTTTCAAAATATTGTTGGATAAGATAAGGGCCCTTTTTGCTAGAACGGCTCTTTTCATAAAATCTCTTGGTCAAAAGTTGCATACACTTTCTTTGTATGGAAACGTGAAATGAAATTAATCATTTACCCATACATTTCCTAGAAAATTAGATTTCTCTATTTTTACAAAGGGCAGATAACTCTTCAAAAAAGTTTCAAGTCCAAAAAGGTCGGCTTATCATTATCTATCGCTCATGTGAATTTCATCTACTTCACTTTCATCATTACTTAACTATAGACTTTTATGTTGAATAAAAATCATTCAAAATTGTTCATCACCCCTTCATATACATCTAATACCTTAAAGCTCATCATTCCCTCATACTACAGTACTTTGTTCTTAGCTTAATTGTTGTCCAAACGATTTTTGAATAAAAAGGTGAAGTAAACGAATAGCGATCAATCTCATAGATCAAACTACGAGATGGGCGAATACGGACCCCTGAATATACCAGAGGTAGAATCGGGTGCATAAGCATCCCCTGTCGACCGGTCACACCCGCCGTATAAACGGAAAAATATGTAGTCAAATCAGTGTATACAAAACAGCCTAAACATTGGTATGAAACACGTTAGACATCAATGGCAGGTTTTTATCCCCTCGCAACTAGTTGCAGAGGGGATATAGCACTGCTGCCGTGCGTCCGCGCGCGTGTGTATCCGGAAACTTGTAAAACAAGATAGAAGGAAGGTATTCATCAAAAGGATCATCAAACTTTCCACAAATGTTACCGATTAACCCTATTGATTGTCAAGGATCAAGGTCACTATTGAACTATTGTCTAAAATTCTTCTGAACCAGATAGAAGACAAAGTATTCATCAGAGATCATCAAACCTTCCAAAAATGCTGCCCATAGAGAGGATGACCCTATCGATTTTCAAGGTCAAGGTCAAGATCACCATCGACTATTGTCCAAAATTCTTGTGAACAAAATAAAGACAAAAGGACCCGTGATTCTCGCTTCTAAATGCCGAGCATTTGGTGAAGGAGCAAGCACTACCTATTTTTCACGTCTTAGGTTTGATGCGCCTTGCCACGAGCGGAGCTCGAACTCACGAACTCCCTGGTTGCGAAGCAAACGTTCTAACCACTGAGCTACCGCTACCGAAATTCATTATGCAAATCATCACAGACCCTGGTGTTAAGACCACAGCTCTTAACACACAGGCCATTTACAATCTTGGTAGAGGCTCCCTTGGCTACGCATAGTTTGTCAGATACCGAAAACCGAAAAATGCATTTTGTCGTGCTGCTCATTCTTAGGACAGGAGCCACAAAACCAACAACTTTCACCATAATTTGAAGTTGATTAACTCTCTATCAAGGATCATATCACTTTGAAAGTTTCAATACCCACAATCTCTTCCCTGAATCAATTCCTTGCCGACTCTCTGTAGGTACGTAATATTCCACAAATAAGCAGCACACTTGCTTCAAAACTTTACTAGCAAATGTTTTCTGAGTTCTCCAACTACGGGATCATTAATAAGAAATGGAAAAATGTGACAATTGCAGTCGTAAGTGTAACGATATTTTATAAATGCGTTTTTTGTTTGTGGTTTTGAGACGGTCCCGATGTTGTCAGACGATGGTGTATTGCCCACATGCAATTCTACTTCTTAGTTATTTAAGAACATAGATGTTTTTACGTGATGGAAATTATAATTAGATAGTTTAAAACAGTATAATTTGTTAGTGTTACAGGAATTATCGCTGTCTATGCATCTTTAATCGGTAAATTGTTACCTGTTGCGATCGTATGTCATTCCCACATGTTTTGTTATTCCGGAAGTGGAATTTCCCATGATGCATTTTCTTTTTTAAAAGATGTGTAAAGTTGTATGCGGCGATTTATTTGATTAATTGTATATCTATATACTTTAATTTTTACGAGATTAACTTTATTTATTAAAGTAGTTAATTTATTTTACTTATTCATATTTTATGGTGAAACGTGTGCACAACTTTCGTTGCCGTGGATTTGGGGTATCGCATATCGCCCTTGATTGGCTGACGATTAGGTTGCGCGACGTTTCTTATTGGTTGGAGTACACTGCGTCATTTGTAGTATGATATGACGTGTTTGTAGTAAGAACCGAGAGTATGCAGCATTTCTACACCACGTATAAGGTGTGTGTTTATCATTTAGTTTTGTTTTTTATGGGTTAAAGTTTGATATTAAGTGGATGTGGGAGAACTTAATTCAGAGATTGAATTAGCTTGTTTACCAGATTACTGGTGTATATTTTCAAATTTAAATAAGGTCTAAGAGAGTTAGACTTGCATTTTAAGTAAGAGGGATAATTAATCAGAGATTGAAATTAATTTACCAGTATATTAGCCTACTGGTTTAGTATTACCTGTTTTAAAATAAGTGTCTAAGAGAGTTAGACTTGCATTTTAAGTAGGGATAACTTAATTCAGAGATTGAATTATACTTACCAGTAATATTACTGGTTTAGGTTTTTAAGATTACTGGTCAATTTATTACCAGTTTGAATAGGTCTAAGAGAGTTAGACTTGCATATTTTATTATTAATACTGGATAAATATCCAGTTAAAACCATAAATTTGTTAGCTTGAAACACCAGAGATTTTGTGAATATCGAACAGTATTGTTTTGTTTGTGTCCTGAGAATAAATATTATTTAACGTTCAATATTGAGTTTTATATTTATATCCAGTTTAGCGCATCCGCACGTTACAATTTTGGCATCCACGGCGGGATCTGTAAAATATTTACAGATCCAGGTGATTGAATTCAGTACCTCTAATATAGAGTGTTAAAGTACTTGTAAACTACAAAGTTAATTTGATTACAATACTGTTTATTTTGCAATATCTTGGTGTTTTATACATGTACAAGTTTTCTGCTTGTTTACAAAGTAACTCTATGGCATGGGTTCAAAGAGAAAGGCTCGTAGTCGTGCAGCAAAAAGAAGTCAGGACGTAGATTCTCCAGTAAGCAAATTGCAGAAGATATCCTGGTTAGTAGAGACCATAGCTTCTGACGTCTCAGTCCAGTCTGAAAAAGATAAGAGAAAACTGAATGATCAGATGTTTATCTACCTGTTACAATTGGTAGATCAAATTCTACTCCACAAGCAATTGTAAGAGTCTTTTACCCATACAGGTAATATACCTGTTTACAAGTCATACGGGTTTTGTGCCTGTTAAATGCAATTCATTATCACCATACAGTTCAGGTGATGTGCCCTTATCACATGCAAAAGCTCGTTCACGCCTGTCAGTTTTTACTGATGTTATTCAGAATACCCTGCCACACATACAAGGGGTCCTCAATTCAGTGATTTTCACTACGCCAAACTCAGTCAGGGTTAGCGCCTCGTGTGCATTTGCCATTTTCACATGTAGGGTCATAGTCATAGGTCACCGATGTATTTCCCAAGAACACGAGGTCAAGTGGCTTCACCTGTTGCAGAGATAGGCAATACTTTCCAGAAATAGCGTCAACACGCACAGCCGCACATTCTGCACCCATAGCTAATACTCATAGCCCCTCATTTCCCTAGCCCTACATTCATGCATTCCATGAACCACTTCATTCATTCAGTCAGGCATTACCGAGTAGTTCTGGGTATTGTAACAATGTTGGTACTCACTAGGATCAGTCAATTTAACATCTAAGCACACAATTACGGGTTATGTAACCTGTCACCTCTTGTACTGTGTCAGATTTTACCAGTTTCCCTATCTGCAAGTTTTTTTAACCTGCCACTTGTAACAAGTTACTATTACCTGTTCCTACATCTTAGGTCATATACCTATTTAACCTCAAGTATGGGTTTCTCTGCTAACTACCCATTCATCCCACAGGTCCAAATTGCCGCAGTCCACACATTGCGCTCGGAATCACCTAATAATTCCCCCTCCAAATTATTCTCTGTAGACAAGTCGATCCTATTTCAATGATGGTTCCACGCAGATCCCAAGTGTGACATTCAATCCCCAGACACATTGCTCAGTTAATTCAGACGAGTGGCGAAAGCAGTGCAGAAACTTTCAACAGAAATACAACATAGAATCCAGCAAAACAAAGAATTGCAGTTTCAAATACAACTGCTGACTCGGACAGAGAAGACACTGAATCCAGTGAAACTCTTCAGTCATAGTTCTAAGAACAGATCCCATAGTCTAAATTACCCCCTTCAATGGCAAAGAAGACTGGGAAAAAATCTGTTTGCAGATTGAGGAGATGCGGGAGAGGAAGAGATTGGAGTGGAAACGGAACTTGACGAAATTATTTACCCCGTTTTCCCACGGAAGTAGCACAGAATCTTGTATATGGCAACTGTCGAAATCGCTACTCGAGGAATTACGGAAACTAACAGAGGAATTAAAGA
Organism: Ostrea lurida; assembly: GCA_903981925.1. Classification (NCBI taxonomy): domain Eukaryota; kingdom Metazoa; phylum Mollusca; class Bivalvia; order Ostreida; family Ostreidae; genus Ostrea; species Ostrea lurida. The sequence goes on from CAJDSM010014728.1 coordinate 46,492, forward strand.
GCAACAAGATTTCGGTTGTGAAACAGAAACTTAAGTTTCCAAGTTAAGTAACCGCCAGCAAAAGCCTGGGAGAAAAGGTAAGAGGATTATGCCAGCTGAATTAAATGCTTATATGACAAAGCACACCAAGGGGAACTCAGAGCAAGAGAGAAGATCTATTACGAAGATTCTTAGACGTCTACAGGAACAGTGACGCCCACGTTCCATGTGGAATACGTTAAAGAACCAGAGGAATATTGATGAGGCTGTCCTACAGGTTGTACATTTGAAGAGACTGGTCTGCACAAGATATAGAGCAAGCACAAAATGGTGGAGACAAGTCAAAGGACAGAAAACGAAGGCAGGAATCGATGCATTAAGAGTTTCAAAGGGAAATAGACTAGAATATGCGAAAAACAACAGAATGTCACATAAAGAACAGTGACCATAGAGCCACAAGTTACAAAAAGATAACAAAGGAGCTCGATTTCTATAGACGAAATATGGGTCAAGGAGGAGACTTACAATTTCAAGTGGACGGCAGACCCAGATAACCACAGCAAAGTGACACATACACCGCCAACCGATCATGGTAACAACCGAATGTCCAACATATCTGTTACTACTGAAACAAGTGGACACTATTGCTCGGAGATGCCCCCTGACAATCCTCATGCGTCAGACTCAACAGCCTGTTGGACCCCATCCTTAAATTGGCCATTAGCCATTTTGGAGGTCGAGGGGTGGCTATAGAAAGTAACTACTGATAACCGAAGACAGACGGACAGTAAGACCCTACAAAAGAAGAGAAAACTAGATTCAACTGAAAAATTAAACAGATTAACCCCCCCCCCCCCCCCCCCCCCTAACACACCAAGGAATTTATCTAGAATAGGAACTGTGAAGGATACTTTGTTCATTTTACTACAGATACTGGAGCTTCTCCAGTATTCTTGTCACAATAGATGTCTATCAGAAAGGGAGTGATAGAAACCTTCATGAATTAGGAAATTCTCAACTCGAGGTGCCGGTGGAGGCAAATATACCCTGTATATGGGTGTGGATCTTTGAAATTTAAATTGGAGAATGTCAGAATACAAACATCTCTCCTATGGCTGATATAGAAATGATGTGCTGCTGGGAATGGATTCTAATGACAGGATAGTAAAGCAGAAATTCTCCTAGAGAAATGTAGTCAGAGTTCTATGGGCATGAGATTCCATGGCATTTCGAGCAAGGATGATAAAGAACTGGCAAGTAACACGTGCAGGAGTCAGGCGGAACAATCACTATACCCCTATGAGCGAAATGTTGATCCAAGCATTTGATGGAACGCATGAGGAGGAACTGAAGAGAAATGTTTCTTTTTAACCATCGCGCAGGAATTACAACCAGTCTTCAATTGTTGTGGCAACCAGCAGTGATTGATGTTGTTGAAGAGTTACGGTACCCTTGAGAAATCATAATCCTCTGGAAGAAACAAATAACAGTGTACAAGATTACAGTTGCTGGAACTGCTTAGGCTGTTTGGAGTTTCAAGATCAGGGTTTTCGGAAGCTGTGGAAACAGTGCCGAAAAGTAGCTGAAGATGGTCAGGGTATAGACGGTCATCTGAGGAGGATTCATTTGCTCACATAACAATTCTGTACGAGAGATCTTTATGTGGATTGTCCAAAACGAAGCAGAAATCTTCAAAAAATCTGCTACAGATGAAATAGATGTCTTCTCTAAAGAATGAAGGGTTTAGTAGAACTCACCTCAAACAGTTAGCACGGAAATTAACTGAAAGATCATCGCTCAATAAAACAGCTCCACTCGGCCATGTGGCATGCAGAAGAGGAAAATGCGATCATGTCAACTTCAAATAAGATGTCCAAAATTTAAAGCCACTTAAGTGCCTTGTGATACATAGTTACAGTGAATTGGTTTTCAAGATACAATGATTGATGCAGAGGAGACTGTCGATATCAATCAACAACAACAAACTTGTTCGCCTATCAGGGTTGACGACCCCCCAAATGGATTCCAGAAGTAGTACTGAAATGGAAAAGATAAAACACGTATTAAAACTTTTTACCATTGATATCTTGTTTATGCTGCCGGCCTTTGAATCTACAAATAAAATACTCTTATGAATACAACAGAGTTGTTGTTTATCATGTTCATATTTACATGTATGCAAGTTTTAACTCCTAGTTGATAATGGGGATATATCTCTTAGAATTTTATAGCTAACATGTATTTCATGTGTATAACAATATGTTCGATTGTTAAATTATATACAACATTGGTAATTTCCATGTTTCTGTTTTTATAGGAAATTACCATTGAGATGTCACTGGTGAGCACAGCCGAAGAAAGAGGTAGGGTGTTTTGTTCCCCTATCGTGGAGAGCGACACTTCGGTGATGAAGCACATCTTTGCCAAGACAACCTACCATTGAGGAATGGCCCATACCAGTGCGAGTTGTGCAGTACCATATCCAAACTATTTCGGTCTAATTTAGGTCCGATAATCTGTGTTGAACAAATAGACTATACGGTAGTTCGTATTTGATCGATGAAATTTGGTGACGTAGGGAAGTTATGAGTTACAGGGATGTTTAATTTACCTTAAAATCCCCATTCACACTCATTGGGTTTAATTCATATGATTAAAAGTATTTAAAACAGAAGTAGCCTCAGAACAATATTTGTTTTAATTTGTCTTTATTACGATGAAACTTAATCTTACAGGGGGGGGGGGGGGGGATATACATGTTGGAAAAAATATGTTGAATATGCGATTTATTGATATACTTATGATCTTCATGATTTGTGATGATGATGAATAAAGCTCCATTGCCTTAACTTTGACGTGGCATTGTTTGAAATTGAGGTGTTAAGATGTCACTGTTAAATTTCTGTGTTTTTCCCTGCCAATTTCTAATAACTTGAATCATGCTCCAATAATGAAATAGGCCTCTAGACCCGTAATTCAAACCAATATCGATTAGCTAAAACACACACAAATTTTCTTTCCAACATACACCAAATGAACATAATTTGAAGTGATATATACCTTCCTTTGTTAACAAATTAAAGACATGGCTTCTAAGATTTTCGATGATTAATTGCCAAGTCAATTTGCACACACTGTATTTGTGGTCAATCAAGGAAGGACATTTCTGAACTTCATGGGTAAGCAATTGAATTTTCTTTTTCTTGTCAGTATTTATTCATAACACAATTAAACAGATTTTAAAAATAACACATTTTCACATGAACGCTAATCGCTTTGTTACTCGCCGCGGTTGCGTCCGCCATTTTGAATGTTTCAATATTCTGTGAAAATTCTTATTTCAAGACCGATTTTGTAGCAATAAAAGTTGGTTCTGAACGAATGTTTTTCATTTTTTCATATATAGTTTTAGTGTTTTAACTTTTACACACTAGATGTCCAACTTTTTTCCAGAGAAATGAAAAACAGTGTTGAAACAATACGTTTTTAATACACGCAAATGCCGGAAATTCACCAATGTTTGTTTATTTACACACTAATCATTAGACGTATAAACACTATTTTTCAAATGAATTTTTGAAGCAAATAAATCTTTTTTCCGAACTGAAATAAAATATATTATCTTTTGTGAAATTCATGCTCTTTCGGGTCGGGGTCCCAACTTTTTCTATATAATATATGAAAAAAGGGTTATAAATGGTTTAATTACACACTCCCGTTATCGCCTATTAGTAAATTAGCAGGTACTCTTAATGGTAAACAAATAATCGCTGAAGTCAACGTGATGACCGCTATAGTTGGATATGAGGTCACTATCAATTATACGAACTTCAGCTACATGTCAAGTGGTATGAGATTTACAGGTCGATGGCAGCCCGGTTGACCACATTCTCCTTCAGGGCAGGAAGAATGCGCCACAAAGTAAAGCGTGTTCCACGATGATTGAGACAGTGGTCGATCGACGAGTCCCGCAGCATGGGAGAGGCAAGAGGGGACCAGACTGTTCCACCACTTTCCTCCACTGTCAAAGTGTGCACGTGTTGCCTCCATATCCGAGATAGAAACTCCTCGCACCTCTGTGTCATCTGTTCCTTGTTGCCCATGTGCCATCTGCTTCCTGTGTCTTCCTACCCGGCTCTGTGTCATTCTGTTCCTGTGTCTTCCCTCCCCGGCTCCTGTCAAACTCACTGGTTCAAAGGAATACACCCACATCCCTGGAATGCTGAGGAAGCGTTCTCTATTCTGGATGAGTTCTTACTCTTTGGAAAAGACACCAAAGTGAATAATACCAGATGATTGAAGAAATGTTGGCCTCCAACAAAACCACCCGGGATGTAGGGCGTCAACAACCTCTCCTATGAAGTGACGATGTCCGCCGAGTGAAGGCCATATAATCGAGAGGCAAGCTAGCCGGCCCTACGAACAACAACTTTGGGGCTAATATACCCGTTTAGAGGAACTTCGGTAAAGCGGACAGAAACGCAGCAAGAGAGCGAGGTCTTCACATAATGGTCGGGCAGAGGAGAACGCCTGATCTTTCCTACAAGAGGAAATCACCACCATCCAAGCTGAAGTCCGTCGGTGTACCAGATGCCCCAGGCGACCAGCGAGAATCCGACCATATGGACGCCATCCCTGAGAAATCTATTCAAATGCCAGTACCAGAAACATGAAAAACATCAATGGACATTACTTAGGCTAGGTAAAGCTTCTCTCAACAACAACATCTCAAGGGGGTTCGGGTCGAGG
>CAJDSM010014728.1:51341-61569 GCA_903981925.1 Ostrea lurida
CCTCGACCCGAACCCCCTTGAGATGTTGTTGTTGAGAGAAGCTTTACCTAGCCTAAGTTAATGTCGCATGATGTTTTTCATGTTTTCTGGTCTGGCTTGAATAGATTCTCCGGGATGGTCGTCCATATGGCTTCGGATTCCTACCGCTTGGTCGCCTGGGGCTTCTGGTACACGAACGGACTTCAGTTGGATGGTTGGTGATTTCCTCTGTAGGAAAGATCAGGACGTTCTCCTTCGCCGGACCATTATGTGAAGACCTCGTCTCTTGCTGGCGTTTCCTTGTCCGCTTTCACGCACAGTTCCTCTAAACACGGGTATTAGCCCAAAGTGTTGTTTGTAGGGCCCGCTAGCTTGCCTCTCGATTTATGGCCTTCACTACGGCGGACATTCGTCTATCATAGGAGAGGTTGGTTGACGCCTACATCCCGGGTGGCTTTTGGGAGGCCAACATTCTCAATCATCGGATTATTCACTTGGTGTCTTTTCCAAAGAGTAAAGAACTCATCCAGAATAGATCGCTTCCTCAGCATTCCAGGGATGGTGGGTGTTTCCTTTGGAACCAGTGAGTTTGACAGGAAGCCGGGAGGAAGACACAGGAACAGAATGACACAGAGCCGGGTAGGAAGACACAGGAAGCAGATGGCTACAGGCAACAAGGAACAGATGACACAGAGTGCGAAGGAGTTTTTTTCGGCATATGGAGGCAATCACGTGCACATTTGACAGTGGAGGAAGGTGGTGGAACAGTCTGGTCCTCCTTTGCTCTCCCAGTGCTTGCGGGGACTCGTGCGATCGACCACTGTCTCAATCATCGTGGAACACGCTTTTACTTTGTGGACGCATCTCTTCCTGCCTTTGAAGGGAGAATGTGGTCAACCTGGCTGCCATCGACCTGTAAATCTCAATACACTTGACATGCTAACTGAAGTTCGGTATAATTGGTAGTGACCTCATATCCAACTATAGCGGTCATCACGTTGACTTCAGCGATTATTTGTTTACCCATTAAGAGTACCTGTAATTTACTAATGGCGATACGGGAAGTGTGTAATTAAACCATTTATAACCTTTTTTCATATATTATATAGAAAAAGGTTGGGACCCCTGACCCGAAAGAGCATAATTTCACAAAAAGATAATATTTTTATTTCAGTTCGGAAAAAGATTTATTTTGCCTTCAAAATTCATTGAAAAATAGTGTTTATTAACGTCTAATGATAGTGTGTAAAATAAACAAACATTGGTGAATTTCGGCATTTGCGTGTATTAAAAACGTATTTTTCAACACTGTTATTTCATTTCTTGGGAAAAAAGTTGGACATCTAGTGGTAAAAGTTAAAACACTAAAACTATATTGAAAAACATGAAAAACATTCGTTCCAGAACCAACTTTTAATTGCTACAAAATTCGTCTTGAAATAAGAATTTTCACAGAATATTGAAACATTCAAAATGGCGGACGCAACCGCGGGAGTAAACAAAGCGATTAGCGTCATGTGAAAATTGTGTTATTTAAAATCTGTTTAATTGTGTTATGAATAAATACTGACAAGAAAAAGAAAATTCAATTGCTTACCCATGAAGTTCAGAAATGTCCTTCCTTGATTGACCACAAATACAAGTGTTGCAATTGACTTTGGGCAATTATCATCGAAAATCTTAGAAGCCAGTCTTTAATTTGTACAAAGGAAGGTATATATCTACTTCAATTATGTTCATTTGGTGTATGTTGGAAAGAAATTTGTGTGTTGTTTTAGCTAATCCGATATAATGTGGTTTTGAATACGGGTCTAGAGGCCTATTCATATATTGGAGCATGATTTCAGTAATTAGAAATTGGCAGGGGAAAAACACAGAATTTTAACAGTGACATCTAAAACCTCAATTTCAAAAATAGCCACGTCAAAGTTAAGGCATGGAGCTTTATTATCATCATCACAAATCATGGAGATCATAAAGTATATCAATAATCGCATATTCAACAATATTTTTTCCAACATGTAATCCCCCCCCCCCCCCCCTTAAGATTGGGAAGTTTCTCGTAATAAAGACAAATTAAAACAAATATTGTTCTGAGCTACTTCTGTTTTAAATACTTTTTAATCATATGAATTAAACCCAAGGTGTGAATGGGGATTTTAAGGTAAATTAAACATCCCTGTAAACTCATAACTCCCTACGTCACCAATATTATCAGATCAAATACGAACTACCGTATAGCTCATTCTGTCAACAGATTACTCGGACTAAATTAGACCGAAATGTTGGATATGGTACTGCACAACTCGCACTGGTACGGGGCCATTCCTCAATGGTAGGTTGTTCTTGGCAAAAGATGTGCTTCATCACCGAAGTGTACGCTCTCACGATTAGGGGCACCACAACCACACCCTACTCTTTCTTCGCGGCTGTGCTCACCAGTGACATCTCAATGGTAATTTCCTATAAAACAGAAACATTGGAAATTTACCATGTTTGTAATAATTCAACATATGAACATATTGTATATACCACATGAAATGACATGTTAGCTATAAAATTCTAAGAGAATATCCCCATTATCAACTAGGAGTTAAAACTTGCATCATGTAAATATGAACATGATAAACCAACAACTCTGTTGTATTCATAAAGGTTTTTATTTGTAGATTGCAAAGGCCGGCAGAATACAAGATGATCAATGGTAAAGTTTTTAATACGTGTTTTATCCTTTTCCATTTCAGTACTACTTCTGGAATCCATTTGGGGGGTCGTCAACCGCTGATAGGCGAACAAGTTTGTTTTGTTGATTGATAATCGGACAGTCTCCTCTAGCTCAATCATGTATCTTGAAAACCAATCACTGAGATTATTGTAATCACAAGGCATATAAGTGGCTTTAAATTTTGGAATCATATATATTGAAGTTGCGAATCGCATTTTCTCTTCTTCTGCATGCCACATGAGCACCGACGTGGAGGCCTGTTTTATTTGGACGGTGATCTTTCAGTTAATTTCCGTGCTAACTGTTGAGGTGAGTTCTACTAAACCATTCATCTTTAGAGAAGACATCTATTTCATCTGTAGCAGATTTTTTGAAGATTTCTGCTTCGTTTTGGACAATCCACATAAAGATCTCTCGTACAGAATTGTTATGTGAGCAAACTGAATTCTCCTCAGATGACCGTCTATACCCTGACCATCTTCAGCTACTTTTCTGGCACGTTTCCACCAGCTTTCCAGAAAACCCTGATCTGAAAACTCCAAACAGCCTAAGCAGTTCCAGCAACTGGTAAATCTTGGTACCACTGTTTTTGTTTCTTCCAGAGATTCATGATTTCTCAAGGGTACCGTAACTCTTTCGTAACAACATCAATCACTGCTGGTTGCCACAACAATAAGACTGGTTTGTAATTCCTGGCGATGTTAAAAAGAAAACATTTCTCCTTCAGTTCCTCCTCATGGCGTTCCACAAATGCTTCGGATCAACATTTCGCTCAATAGGGGATTAGTGATTGGTTCGCTGCATCTGCAGTGCTTATTGCCAGTTTTTTATCAATCTTGCTGAATGCATGGCAATCTCATGCCATAGAATCTGACTACATTTCTACCTAGGAGAATTTCTGCTTTACTATCCTTCGTCATTAGGAATCCATATACCCAGCAGCACATCATCTTCTTATCAGCCACTAGGAGAGATGTTTGTATTCTGACATTCTCCAATTTGAGATTTCAAAAGATCCCACACCATATACAGGGTATATTTGCTCCACCGGCCACTCGAGTTGAGAATTTCCTATTCAGAAGGGTTTCTATCACTCTCTTTCTGATAACTTCTATGTGACAAGAATACTGGTAGAAGCTCCAGTATCTGTAGTAAAATGAACAAAGTATCCATTCACAGTTCCTTTCTAGATAAATTCTGTGGTGTGTTGGGGGGGGGGGGGGGGGGGGGTTATCTGTTTAATTTTTCAGTTGAATCTTAGTTTTCTCTTCTTTTGTAGGGTCTCTACTGTCGTCTGTGCTCGGTATCAGTAGTTACTTTCTATAGCCACCCTACGAGCCTCAGAAATGGCTAATGGCCAATTTAAAGGATGGGGTCAACAGGCTGTTGAGTCTGAACCATGAGGATTGTCAGGGGGCATCTCCGAGCAATAGTGTCCACTTTGTTTCAGTAGTAACAGATATGATTGGACATTCGGTTGTTACATGAATCGGTTGGCGGTGTTGTGTACACTTGCTGTGGTTCATCTGGTCTGCCGTCCACTTGAAATTGAGTCTCCTCCTTTTGACCCATATTTTCGTCTATAAGAATCGAGCTCCTTTGTTATCTTTTGTAACTTGTGGCTCTCTATGGTCACGTTTCTTTATGTTAGACCATTCTGTTGTTTTTCGCATATTCTGTCTATTCCCTTTGAACTCTTATATTGCTATCATTCTGCCTTCGTTTCTGTCCTTTGACTTGTCTCACCATTTATGTGCTTGCAATCTATTCTGTGTGGACCAGTCTCTTCAAAATGTACAACCTGTAGGACAGCTCATCAATATCTCTCTGGTTCTTTAACGTATTCCACATGAACGTGGGCGTCACTGTGCTGTAGACGTCTAAGAATCTTCGAATAGATCTTCTTCTCTTGTCTCTGAGTTCCTCCTTGGTGTGCTTTGTCATATAAGCATTTTAATTCAGCTGCATAATCCTCTACTCTTTCTCCCAGCTTTTGCTGGCGGTTACTTACACTTGGAATTAAGTTTCTGTTACAACCGAAAATCTTGTTTGTCTTTAATTCCTCTGTCTAGTTTTCCGTAATTCCTCGAGATAGACGATTTCGACAGTTTGCATATACAAGATTTCTGTGCTACTTCGTGAAACGGGGTAAATAATTCGTCAAGTTCCGTTTTCCACTCCAATCTCTTCCCTCTCCGCAGTCTCCTCAAATCTGCAAACAGATTTTTCCAGTCTTCTTCTGCCATTGAAAGGGAGGTAATTTAGATATGGGATCTGTTCTTGAACTATGACTGAAGAGTTTCACTGGATTCAGTGTCTCTCTGTCCGAGTCAGCAGTTGTATTTGAAACTGCAATTCTTTGTTTTGCTGGATTTCTATGTTGTATTTCTGTTGAAAGTTTCTGCACTGCTTTCGGCCACTCGGTCTGAATTAACTGAGGCAATGTGCTGGGGATTGAATGTCACACTTTGGGATTCTGCGTGGAACCATCATTGAAATAGGATCAACTTGTCACTGAGAGATAAATTTGGAGGGGGAATTATTAGGATTCGAGCGCAATGTGTGGACTGCGCATTTTGACCTGTGGGATGAATGGGTAGTTAGCAGAGAAACCCATACTTGAGGTAATAGGTATATGACCTGAAGATGTAGGAACAGGTATAGTAACTTTGTTACAAGTGGCAGGTAAATAAAAACTTGGCAGATAGGGAAACTGGTAAAATCTGACACAGTACAAGAGGTGACAGGTTACATAACCCGTAATTGTGTGCTTAGATGTTAAATTGACTGATCCTAGTGAGTACCAACATTGTTACAATACCCAGAACTACTCGGTAATGCCTGACTGAATGAATGAAGTGGTTCATGGAATGCATGAATGTAGGGCTAGGGAAATGAGGGGCTATGAGTATTAGCTATGGGTGCAGAATGTGCGGCTGTGCGTGTTGACGCTATTTCTGGAAAGTATTTGCCTATCTCTGCAACAGGTGAAGCCACTTGACCTCGTGTTCTTGGGAAATACATCGGTGACCTATGACTATGACCCTACATGTGAAAATGGCAAATGCACACGAGGCGCTAACCCTGACTGAGTTTGGCGTAGTGAAAATCACTGAATTGAGGACCCCTTGTATGTGTGGCAGGGTATTCTGAATAACATCAGTAAAAACTGACAGGCGTGAACGAGCTTTTGCATGTGATAAGGGCACATCACCTGAACTGTATGGTGATAATGAATTGCATTTAACAGGCACAAAACCCGTATGACTTGTAAACAGGTATATTACCTGTATGGGTAAAAGACTCTTACAATTGCTTGTGGAGTAGAATTTGATCTACCAATTGTAACAGGTAGATAAACATCTGATCATTCAGTTTTCTCTTATCTTTTTCAGACTGGACTGAGACGTCAGAAGCTATGGTCTCTACTAACCAGGATATCTTCTGCAATTTGCTTACTGGAGAATCTACGTCCTGACTTCTTTTTGCTGCACGACTACGAGCCTTTCTCTTTGAACCCATGCCATAGAGTTACTTTGTAAACAAGCAGAAAACTTGTACATGTATAAAACACCAAGATATTGCAAAATAAACAGTATTGTAATCAAATTAACTTTGTAGTTTACAAGTACTTTAACACTCTATATTAGAGGTACTGAATTCAATCATCTGGATCTGTAAATATTTTACAGATCCCGCCGTGGATGCCAAAATTGTAACGTGCGGATGCGCTAAACTGGATATAAATATAAAACTCAATATTGAACGTTAAATAATATTTATTCTCAGGACACAAACAAAACAATACTGTTCGATATTCACAAAATCTCTGGTGTTTCAAGCTAACAAATTTATGGTTTTAACTGGATATTTATCCAGTATTAATAATAAAATATGCAAGTCTAACTCTCTTAGACCTATTCAAACTGGTAATAAATTGACCAGTAATCTTAAAAACCTAAACCAGTAATATTACTGGTAAGTATAATTCAATCTCTGAATTAAGTTATCCCTACTTAAAATGCAAGTCTAACTCTCTTAGACGCTTATTTTAAAACAGGTAATACTAAACCAGTAGGCTAATATACTGGTAAATTAATTTCAATCTCTGATTAATTATCCCTCTTACTTAAAATGCAAGTCTAACTCTCTTAGACCTTATTTAAATTTGAAAATATACACCAGTAATCTGGTAAACAAGCTAATTCAATCTCTGAATTAAGTTCTCCCACACCCACTTAATATCAAACTTTAACCCATAAAAAACAAAACTAAATGATAAACACACACCTTATACTGGTGTAGAAATGCTGCAACTCTCGGTTCTTACTACAAACACGTCATATCATACTACAAATGACGCAGTGTACTCCAACCAATAAGAAACGTCGCGCAACCTAATCGTCAGCCAATCAAGGGCGATATGCGATACCCCAAATCCACGGCAACGAAAGTTGTGCACACGTTTCACCATAAAATATGAATAAGTAAAATAAATTAACTACTTTAATAAATAAAGTTAATCTCGTAAAAATTAAAGTATATAGATATACAATTAATCAAATAAATCGCCGCATACAACTTTACACATCTTTTAAAAAAGAAAATGCATCATGGGAAATTCCACTTCCGGAATAACAAAACATGTGGGAATGACATACGATCGCAACAGGTAACAATTTACCGATTAAAGATGCATAGACAGCGATAATTCCTGTAACACTAACAAATTATACTGTTTTAAAACTATCTAATTATAATTTCCATCACGTAAAAACATCTATGTTCTTAAATAACTAAGAAGTAGAATTGCATGTGGGCAATACACCATCGTCTGACAACATCGGGACCGTCTCAAAACACAAACAAAAACGCATTTATAAAATATCGTTACACTTACGACTGCAATTGTCACATTTTTCCATTTCTTATTAATGATCCCGTAGTTGGAGAACTTCAGAAAACATTTGCTAGTAAAGTTTTGAAGCAAGTGTGCTGCTTATTTGTGGAATATTACGTACCTACAGAGAGTCGGCAGGAATTGATTCAGGGAAGAGATTGTGGGTATTGAAACTTCAAAGTGATATGATCTTGATAGAGAGTTAATCAACTTCAAATTATGGTGAAAGTTGTTGGTTTTGTGGCTCCTTGTCTAAGAATGAGCAGCACGACAAAATGCATTTTTCGGTTTTCGGTATCTGGACAAACTATGCGTAGCCAAGGGGGAGCTCTACCAAGATTGTAAATGGCCTGTGTGTTAAGAGCTGTGGTCTTAAACACCAGGGTCTGGATGATTTGCATAATGAATTTCGGTAGCGGTAGCTCAGTGGTTAGAACGTTTGCTTCGCAACCAGGGAGTTCGTGAGTTCGAGCTCCGCTCGTGGCAAGGCGCATCAAACCTAAGACGTGAAAATAGGTAGTGCTTGCTCCTTCACCAAATGCTCGGCATTTAGAAGCGAGAATCACGGGTCCTTTTGTCTTCCTATTTTGTTCACAAGAATTTTGGACAATAGTCGATGGTGATCTTGACCTTGACCTTGAAAATCGATAGGGTCATCCTCTCTATGGGCAGCATTTTTGGAAGGTTTGATGATTCTCTGATGAATACTTTGTCTTCTATCTGGTTCAGAAGAATTTTTAGACAATAGTTCAATAGTGACCTTGATCCTTGACAATCAATAGGGTTAATCGGTAACATTTGTGGAAAGTTTGATGATCCTTTTGATGAATACCTTCCTTCTATCTTGTTTTACAAGTTTCCGGATACACACGCGCGCGGACGCACGGCAGCAGTGCTATATCCCCTCTGCAACTAGTTGCGAGGGGATAAAAACCTGCCATTGATGTCTAACGTGTTTCATACCAATTTTAGGCTGTTTTGTATACACTGATTTGACTACATATTTTTCCGTTTATACGGCGGGTGTGACCGGTCGACAGGGATGCTTATGCACCCGATTCTACCTCTGGTATATTCAGGGGTCCGTATTCGCCCATCTCGTAGTTTGATCTATGAGATTGATCGCTATTCGTTTACTTCACCTTTTTATTCAAAAATCGTTTGGACAACAATTAAGCTAAGAACAAAGTACTGTAGTATGAGGGAATGATGAGCTTTAAGGTATTAGATGTATATGAAGGGGTGATGAACAATTTTGAATGATTTTTATTCAACATAAAAGTCTATAGTTAAGTAATGATGAAAGTGAAGTAGATGAAATTCACATGAGCGATAGATAATGATAAGCCGACCTTTTTGGACTTGAAACTTTTTTGAAGAGTTATCTGCCCTTTGTAAAAATAGAGAAATCTAATTTTCTAGAAATGTATGGGTAAATGATTAATTTCATTTCACGTTTCCATACAAAGAAAGTGTATGCAACTTTTGACCAAGAGATTTTATTTTGAAAAGAGCCGTTCCTAGCAAAAGGGCCCTTATCTTATCCAACAATATTTTGAAACGTCACAATGAAAAATGTGACGTCATTTTGCATACTAAATGTAAAGAAAGATGTCATGACTACCAATCAACCAGATCTCATCGTTTAGTATGCAAAAATGACGTCACATTTTTCATTGTGTACGTTCAAAATATAGTGTTGATAAGATAAGGGCCCTTTGCTAGGAACGGCTCTTTTCATAAAATCTCTTGGTCAAAAGTTGCATACACTTTCTTTGTTATGGAAACGTGATGAAATTAATCATTTACCGGCAATACATTCTAGAAAATTAGATTTCTCTTATTTTTACAAAGGGCAGATAAACTCTTCAAAAAAGTTCAAGTCCAAAAAGGTCGGCTTATCATTATCTATCGCTCATGTGAATTTCATCTACTTCAACTTCATCATTACTTAACTATAGACATTTAGTTGATATAAATCATTCAAAATTTGTTCATCACCCCTTCATTATACATCTAATACCTTAAAAGCTCATCATTCCCTCATACTACAGTACTTTGTTGTTAGCTTAATTGTTGTCCAAACGATTTTTGAATAAAAAGGTGAAGTAAACGAATCAATCTCATAGATCAAACTACGAGATGGGCGAATACGGACCCCTGAATATACCAGAGGTAGAATCGGGTGCATAAGCATCCCCTGTCGACCGGTCACACCCGCCGTATAAACGGAAAAATATGTAGTCAAAATCAGTGTATACAAAACAGCCTAACAATTGGTATGAAACACGTTAGACATCAATGGCAGGTTTTTATCCCCTCGCAACTAGTTGCAGAGGGGATATAGCACTGCTGCCGTGCGTCCGCGCGCGTGTATCCGGAAACTTGTAAACAAGATAGAAGGAAGGTATTCATCAAAAGGATCATCAAACTTTCCACAAATGTTACCGATTAACCCTATTGATTGTCAAGGATCAAGGTCACTATTGACTATTGTCTAAAATTCTTCTGAACCAGATAGAAGACAAAGTATTCATCAGAGAATCATCAAACCTTCCAAAAATGCTGCCCATGGAGAGGATGAACCCTATCGATTTTCAAGGTCAAGGTCAAGATCACCATCG
>CAJDSM010014728.1:70149-83266 GCA_903981925.1 Ostrea lurida
GCGACCTGTCCAGATCGAGATGATCTTTAAATGTTTCTAACTACTAGTATCTTCCTTGATAGAAGCAAAATTTCTTGTCATTCCACTGTAAATTATACAGTAAGAAGCTGTGTGAAGTTATGTTGAAAATTTGAGCTTGTTTGCAAACTTGCATCATGTCTTGTTGTAATGCTGCTCACTTGCAGGAGACTCTGTCACATGGTGTGCTGCAAAACAGACCAGTTTGTAAAGACGTTTAATTACGGACATCTCAACTTTTCTAGCCGATTAGGCCAATATGATTACATTCTAATGTATTACTAAAACACAACACAGTTCAATTAAAAGGAATAACCCCGTATAATAGTTGTAACATTACCCCTCAAAGTTAGGTCGTCCCTCAAGTCAAATGTTTCCAGGTAAAGAAGAGTAAGCGGGTCTGACGTGGTCACTTGTCGCGTCTATACCTTTGCGTCATAGAGAATGTCTTAAACTCGCATGACCCCGTTAGGAGTTATCTTAGTGCACAACGCCATTCGAGCTTTAACCGGTAAAATAATAATCAAGTCAATGCAAACATGGGAGAGAGGAATTATGACATCGATGAAAACTACTTTATAATGAACATTCAATCTACATGTTTGGAACCCTCAGCAGTCAATAATAACGAAGAAAATAGCCTACAAGTAGCGACGATAGCAACTTCATACAACACATGTAATTATGTTAAATTTCAGCATAGCACGAGATTTTTGTCATGAAAGTTTAAGCGACTCGATATTTCCTTTGTAGAAAACTTAGAAATAGTCGAAGTTATAAAATAAAATTAAAGAATTATAAAACTATCGTTTATGTTTGGTTACTCAGCAATGCAGGCGTGATAATACGAATGTACATAAGGTCATTATAACACCATCGTTAATTGTCAAAAGGGAGTATGTTTGAGTGCCGTATTTATTTAGAGCGTCTGTCTGTTAAACAGAGCGTTAAATTGAATTAAAATCCATACATTTTTGGCATGAGTAAGATGAAGTAACAAGTCAGTCGTTACTGCAAAAGACACGTGGAAATCAAGACTCGTTCTCAGGGAAGTGCGACAATTGGAGTACCAGTTGGTGAAATATTGGTGTTTCAGCAAGAGGTAAATCCAAATATTTTCAACATCGGACAATTTTTTCATGTTGTTTTGTTAAATTGGTAACATAAGTCTAGATTAGAATTATTTGGTGTAATTTGATATGAACATGACCAGCACAAATAGGTGGTTTTTTTTTATTTCACTATAAAGATTTTGTGTGAAAGAAAAGCATTTGCCTTGAAGAGGATATTGAAACATATCAAGTGGCAAGCCGTCTATATATACAATGTTTCTGTAAACAAAACGTGTGATCACTTTGTTGATTTTAGCACGTGCAAAACATGTACATGCATATTGCTATAATGGTTAAGAATATTCCGATTAAAAAAATGATTGGCTGTTTCAAGATACTTTTGTAATTTAATTATTCACAATATTGTAAGTTATCAAAGCAAGTAGATAATTCTCTCGAGTTGAAAACTACTCAATGACGATTTTACCTGGGGAAAACGAACCCCTTCTCAGACGACAAAAAGGTGTTGAAAAAAATCCAAATGCCGCACAATACACCATATTATATCTGTTTAAATCCTATTTTCGATAATTTGTTCGTAAACGGGTCTTTCAGGCGTAGATAATTGGGTCGCTTATCTCTAACAAAACAAAATGACAATTCCCTATTGCACCTTATTGACGACACAAGTAATGGCGGTAAAATTCGCCTTCAAAATTAATAGTGCATTTCTGAAATTTCAAACTTTGAAAAAGCTATATCTTTTGAAAATATAGCTTTTTGACACAAATAAACCTGTGATGAATGATTTTAAAAGCATCTTTTATCTATGAAGTATCAAAATAACGAAATCTTTTGAACTCGTGATAGTACAAACTCCTTAAGTGCCATTAGAAGTGTAATTGACATGTACGGAAATAACAACTTATTAATCGTCATTTTATTTGATTCTTCCCTTTTTCAAATAAAATGAAATAACTGAAATCCCCCACAACACAATGGATGAAAAATTCTAACAAGAATACGACCCCTGCTAGATCACTGTTTCACACAAAATTTACATATGAACACAATATAGATATTCTAACTTGACAAATTTTGATTCTATATGAATATCTAACAGTTCTTTTCTTAAGTGCATAAACAGAAGATCAAAAGATTGCAAATTCTAAATTATCTACAAATACTAACATTGACAATAAAAAAGAATTAATTTTAACCGCTATTAAAAGTCTAATAATCTCGCAATTCTGTCTAGCATTTAACCAAATAATACAACTTAACACGTGACAAAGGAAAATCTACAAAAGCCCTATTACACCAAATAAAAAAACCCCAAAAAACATTGGTAAAACGTATCTTGGTTGGACGGACATTCTGTAGCAACACTTTGGAAAAATTGGAAAATAAACAAGATTTAAAGTAAACAACTGATCCTGATGTACACATGTTATTATTAGGCTAGAAACAACACACTAAAGAAACCTTTATGGATGGAAAGCGGAGAATATGAACAAAATTTTAAAATTGAAATCTATCAAATGTATTTTCTTTATAGTTAAAAAATGCAGTTTAAGTAGGAAGTAATTTGAAAAAAAAAAATTAAAACATCTGCTAGACCCAGACCTCCAATCTACAGTTCCACAGTTGACGTGCTAACCTACTGAGCTACCCAGCTAGGCAATTCAGATTCAAAAACAATATACAAGTCTGTTTTAGTTGTTAGCCAGTCATTATAATAAATGTGAATGTATTTAGCAAACATATACATGTAGTTGACATGTGTAGCTGAATGTCATGGTTATACACAGGTCACCTACATCAAATTTTGCTTCCAAAATGTCAAAAAACTGTAATCTCTTCTTCCATTTTCAAAAGAAGATTGCAAATGATTTTTGTTGAACTATTTTTACAATGTGCATGTATAAAGACTCCTGAAACAGGAATTCAAGGAGCAAATTTTTATAGACATGCATCATATACAAAGGCCATGCAAACACATGTGTACACAGTATTTTGTAATAAAGGAGCCGGGGGTCTGCAAGGTCATGTACAGGCTACTCCGGGAAAGTTATGTACTGAATATCGTGCTATAGCGTCCCAAGTGTCTGAAAAAATGCTAAAGAAATGTGCCAGATCAAAATGGCATGATGGTCACTTCAGTCAGTTTCACAGCAAACTGTTTTACCAGGCCAACACAAGGTGCACTGGGGTTTTATCATTATTAGAACTGAATACTAAAATCTGCTTGGTCTCAATTATCAAACGATTTAATTATATCTCCTTTTTTTTGATTTTCTACAAAGAAAAAAAAGGAGGCAATAAAGTTGTCTACTAAATTATGCACCAACAAAACTGAATTTATTTGCAATACAGTGATATTCTCGCCCATAACAGATAGCGAGGCCAGACTATATGAAGAGCATAGCTATGTTAACTAAGGCTTGTTTCTGTACGATGTACAGCAGAGGACACTATCTCGTCCACAGTGGCACGACAATCATATTATAGGGCCCAAAAATTTAATGCATTCATACTTCATGTATCTCCTTCAGATAATGAGCAATTTATCTTACAAAAATGTCAAACACAAACATAAATGATAAATTGTTCTTCAACTTATCATAAACAATTGTACCCCCACATCAGCAGCAACTGGATAGAAATAGAAGGCATAGTTTCAACAGTTTTGAGTGAATCTTGCTATGATACATATTGGTCACTTTGGAGGCAATATGTGTAAAAAAAAACACCAAACATTGTCATCAACTAAAGACATGCAAATTTTGCTACAAATCAAAACACAAGAGTTATAATTCACTATAATGTGTAGACAATGTCCAGTAGAGGTTAACAATAATCCTTGAAATGGACTGTACAAATGGGAATGTATCCATGATGAGAAAAAATCTACCCGAATTGAACAAAATTACATACGGTGACTTTCAAATCTCAATAACGCACACTGTAAAATATTTAAAAAAAATGAAAATAAAGTGCAACAGTGTGAAATGTATACAAGTACATTTTTCACAGCCGTTTGATAAACACGCAAAAAAAAAATTAACATCACAAATTAAAACAAAAGAATGGCAAGACAATACGTTCACAAGGATATTTACATTAAAGATTAAAAAAAAGAAAAGGCACACATGAAACAAAAGGGGGAGTGTAGTTTTCACTCGCACACACACAAACAAACAACACACTCTATCAAATGAACTGAAGAATATTATAACACCCTGGTGTGATATGTTTGGCACAAAAACCAGAAAGGTCTCTACTTGGATGCAGTATACTTTGAAGTTCTAATTGTGTAAGACTCAAGTGAAATATAACACACAGTCATTTTACATGGAATCCTATCCAAATTTTTTTTTTTTTAAATAATCTTTACAAAATAATTTCTTTTATAACAGCAAAATTTGAAATAAAGTCACTACTTCATTCTCGACACATGAAACATTTTAAAATACATAACTAATATAGCGATAAAAAGAAGCAGATTTCCATATATAGGCACTGTAATATATCTTCCCCAAAGAACATACATTTTCATTTCTTAGAGATAATGTTTTGCAAATTGATAAGGTCTCAAGATTCAAACTTTCAAGGCCCCCACTGGCATATATCAAAATATCCTTGTGGGTAAAAATTAATTTTTCATCATAGTTAATGTTGCCCCCCCCCCCCCCCCCCCCCCCCCCCCACTAAAGACAGTCTGTAGGTACTGAAAGAGTAGAAAATTGATGTCTTTATAAGCTTTTGCAAATCAAGGGGCTCAAACTTTAAAACATCATCAATTCACAATTGTTGTATGTCCACCAGGTGCACAATGTAACTTAAAATAGTAATTAATATAAAAATGGGACTGACAGTTATCTAAGCTTCTTTGTTCACTCACACCTCCATGTTACAAAGAAGATTACAAACATATTATTTTGATCACACAACAAAGTATATTCATGGTTCCTCACATTATTTTGCATATTTCTCAAGGGTCGTCAGTGAAAATGCAATTCATATTAATAATTAGTATTCTAAAGTTCACATACAAGTTTAATTTTAGTAACCTAAATATCATCTTGTAACTAAAAGGGATTTTAACACCTTTAAAGTGTCTTGAAAATGCCCTATAAGTTCATGAATCTGAACATGCAATAGAATATAAAAATATAGCACTTGCACAATACTCTGATTAAAAAAAGAAAAAGAAAAAAAAACCAAAAAAAAACCAGGCAGACAGTTGGACGGAATTCACAATCAGCAGTGACTTTTAAATTCAAATACAGTCAAACCTTGGTATCTGGAACTCAATGGGACTGATAAATATTCAAGATATCCGAGGATTCAAAATATCAAAGGTAAAATGCTTATAGAATTAGTGGTTGGGACTTCCAAATCGATTCGACATATCCATGGTGTTCGAGATATCAGTGTTTGAGATAACGAGGTTCGACTGTACTAATATTCAAGCAGTATCACATTATTTCCAAACTTTTGAATAAAACTGTGGAAAAAAAATAAGGTGTACAATAATTTCCTCAAAGCTGTCTACGTTGTTCTCTCTGCCCACCATTAGAGACAAGAAAGTCACAGCAGGACAAACAGGAAGTTGTGGAGTTACATACGTTATCATGCTCTTTCTCACCACGAAACAGTTTAAATTCGGAGAAACACATATCAACATTCACTGGCACGCTGCTCATGGATTATAACTCCTTAATACTGGTCATTTCTTGGTGCCCCGCCCCCTTCCAGATGGAGTGGGCGTGGCCCTGTTGTTGACTGACAGTCTATTGTTTGTAGAGGTGTGTGTTTTGGCACTTGTTTTGGAAGGTGTGGATGTTGAAGGTTTGGAATGAGAGTTACTCTGACTACTTTGTCTTGCAGTTGAAGGCTGTTAAACAAAATGAATGAAATAACTGTTTATCATAGAAAATTCTTTCTGATAAATATTGGAGAAAAAAAATAATATAAAAAAAACAACAACAAAACCGAACAAAATCTCAATGTAATATAAATTGAACAAGATGTGTTTGTGAAACACGAATGCCCCCCGTATTCCACATGCCAGTGGAAGGGGCTTGTCATAAGGATTATGCATGTGAAATATGAAAGGTTTATCCCTTACCATTCAAAAGTTATGGCCAATGTTAATTTTTTAAAATGTAGGTCAAATTTAAGGTCAAGGTCAAACATTTTGGTACCAGATAAAAGGACCCGTCATAAGGAATACACATGTGAAATATGAATGCCCTAACTCTTGCCATTCAAAAGTTATAGCTAATGTTAAAGTTTTTGAAAAGTAGGTCAAACTTCAAGTTCAAGGTCAGGAGGTCAAAAATTTGGTACCCATGGAAAGAGTCTTGTTAATAAGAAACATACATGTGAAATATCAAAGCCCTAGTACTTATCATTCAAAAGTTATAGCTAAGGTTAAAGTTTTGATAAGTAGGTAAACTTCAAGGTCAAGGTCAGGAGGTTAACAATGTTGGTACCCACGGAAAGGTCTCATCATAAGAAACATACATGTGAAATATTCAAAGCCTAGTAACTTACCATTCAAAAGTTATAACTAAGGTTAAAGTTTTTGAAAAGTAGGTTCAAACTTCAAGGTCAAGGTCAGGAGGTCAAAAATTTGGTACCCACAGAAAGGTCTTGTCATAAGGAACATACATGTGAAATATCAAAGCCCTAGCACTTACCATTCAAAAGTTATAGCCAAGGTTAAAGTTTCAGACAGAATGACGAGTGACAGAATGAAGAAGGACAGAATGACAGACAGGACAAAAACAATATGCCCCCCCGATCTTCGATCACGGGGGCATAAAAATTAAACAGTTAAACATAAACATCCTCTTTTCTTCATACTTTGAATTGAAAATGCTTGATTTAAAGTGAGTCATTCTAGCTCCTGCAACTACAATTTCACCCGGTTTTAAAATTCATTTCAAAAATCATTCATGACCACATGAACTTGATGGAATAAAATTACAATTAAGGCCCAGTTTTTGAATTCTCGCAATTTTCTTTTGATGATGACCAACCACACAGTAAAAACCAAGGTGGCAAATCACAATTTACCAATGATCTTATTACAAAATAGAAAATACCAACTGCGATAAGAAGGCAAAGAACGTTGAGAGTTTTTTGGCGGCTTGAAAGTCTTTGACTAAAACTATTGCACGTAAAACTACATTTTAGCATAGATTTGTTCCTGAGAAAAAATTCTTCAAATGTTTTGATATTAAGGTTGTGTACAATTTTGTTATTGATAAAGGTGTTTCTACAGTAGTTTTGAATTTTCCCTTGTGTTGACTTTTTGTTGCATATTTTCCATTGTCATAGATCATGCCAAAATCATGTTGATTTGCTACCAATGAAAACTGCGTCAACCAAAAAATTTAGTCATCTATTCTCATGATGTGTTGACAGATTTTATTCTTTTAGTTCCCATCTTTTGATTTAATTAGGGAAAAATTGGAACAACAATGTCTGGACTACAGGAACTAAGTAACCTGCATTAAAAAAAGTTGTGGTGTTTTTTTAATGGCAGGCTAATGAGTACTCACCCCTGATTGCCTCCTGAACCAGGCTTCTTAAGTTCCTCCTGATCCTTTTCTGCATTTCATTCTGCCAAGGAAAACCAAGACACATAAAACATCTTTAAATACAAAAGCATTAAACACTTATTCAGCAAGTCTGAATTTGCATCACTACAAACTGCAGCTCAATCATTTTTTGAAAAAGACTGATTTAGTTTAATTTCTTGGTATGGGCATAGGTACTCCATCTAGAGGATGAAGCTGGTCATCAAAACCCCGCATAGATATCTGACAAAATGATAATATATACAGTCAACTTCTCGATAAAACTGCCACCTTTGTTCTTTTGAATCTTTGGCAATTAATAACGAATTTGGCGATGAATTGAATTTGGCCCATTTTGAAGAAAAATGTAGAAAACAGAGTTAACCGCTGTTTTCCATGTTTGCTTAATATATTAATTCATGTAAATATTTTCTGTAATAAATTATTTTTTAAAAAGTTTCAACATGATTATTTGTTTAAACATCAACAAAATCCTTTCCTTTTTATCTTCGAAACTCAAAAGAACTCTGCTTTCCGTAGGCTAAGCCGTACCCCTAAACTGAAACGAATTTTCTTTAATGCAAAAATAACACGACTACATCTCATATTAAGTCTTTTCTTATATATTTACATAG
This sequence comes from Ostrea lurida, assembly GCA_903981925.1. NCBI lineage: Eukaryota > Metazoa > Mollusca > Bivalvia > Ostreida > Ostreidae > Ostrea > Ostrea lurida. Next base: position 78,448 of record CAJDSM010014728.1, read on the forward strand.
TTAATTTACCAGGCTATCTTTTCTGCACAGGTGGACACCGGAGATCGATAAGACCAATTTACCGCTTCGGTGACCACAGATACCCAAGGTGATTTATCGAGATAATTAACACTGTGAAACAGACTTTCTGTACTTGAAAACAGGCGTGGTGAATGGCGAAAGGCGAATTTGGCGTTTTAACGACAAATTCTAAATAGCTAGGAAAAAACGTTCCTAGAAATATCGGGTTATACCGAAAAATGGCGATGATTTGAGTGGCGATAATTCGAGAGTAAAACTGTACCAATTTAACCCCTGAGAACGCTTCCTGTTACCGATACAACCCCTTGAAGAACGTCCTCTCTGTTTACGAACAACCGCCTGAGAATTGCTTCCTGGTTTACGGTACACACCCCTGAGAACGCTTCCCTGTTTATGATACAACCCCTGAGAAACGCTTCCTGTTTACGATACAACCCCTGAGAATGCTTCCTGTTTTACGATAACAACCCCCTTGAGGAATTGCTTCCTGTTACGGTACAACCCCTGAGAACGCTTCCTGTTCACGTTACCTTAACGGCGCTGCTTTTGTCCGAGGTCCTCCAGGTTGAGCTCACTGAGTCCCCGTTTATTTGGCACTGTCTGTCTGTCTTCTGGCTGCTGTTTCCCTGGTGGAACATTTCTCATTCAAGCTCCAACACTTGGGTCGAACCTCTTGTTCATTTCCCTTATTCAAAAATAGTCCAAAACACATTGGAATACACATTACACCGTAATGCAATTTTGTGGAAGTTTTTATTCTTGAAGTTCATTTTCAGGGCTGTCACAGCATATTTGGGGACAGGGACTTAAGGTCCCTTGAAATTGGGAATTCAGTGCCATTTTGAATTAAATTGGGGAATTTTCATGGAAATAAAATTATAACACAGAAATGGAATTTTTTCTTAAAATCATGTAATAAAAGCAATAAGTAACTCTAGGAAATAAATGACCCATAAATATCTGTATGATATAAAAGCATACATATGCCATTAAATAGTTTAATGGAGACAATCTGCTTTGTGTTTTCTTAATTTACTAAACACTGAGGGTTGGTTGGATTGGGAATTTTCACTTGCAATATTGGGGAAAAAGGACCCATTTTTGGATTGGGAATGAGGCCGAATATCGGACCCAAATCAGGATGATTGACAGCCCTGATTTTTTTTTTCTTAGACAGACGTACCCAAAGAATGACAACACTTCCACTGCCGTAACAAGAACACACAAATGAACAGTTGTTTAATCTCAATACATGAAATCAATTGCAAACCAACGAAAACAGGTGACTGTGTGAACTACAGTTGAACTTCAGTATTTCGAATACTGATATATCGAATACCATGGCTATATCAAAATGATTTGGAGGTCCCATCTGCCTATTTTCCTGAGTATTTTTACCCTGGATATCTCAAATTCATGGATATCTCGAACTTTTGTTCTTAATCCCATCGGGTTCGAGATAATGAGGTTCGACTGTATAAAGAGTTGTCAGCAGTCTCTGCACAATATTGTGTTTATACAAAGGAAACTTGACAATGCGTTAACATTTCTAAATGGATAAGGGTGGTTGTGCTTTGAATTTTTCAGACTAATTATGAATTGTGAGGGATTTTTAATTACCGTAATCCACGGATGATGTAACATCTCTGTAGCTGTCAGTCGGTGTGCAGGGTCTACCCTCATCATTTTCTCAAGTAAAGATTTAGCTAAAACAGAATGTTCAACATTACACACCAAAACAGCATTCACATAAAATCTAATCTTTCATCAGATATTTTGAGGTCATCTGGAAAGAGTGATAAAAATTCCATAAAAAACATTTAATATATAAACTTTTTAGGTATGTTCTCTAGTGTTACCAACAGCTAAAACCCATTTTAATATCTTTCACGATCATTACAGGGTGACTCTGACATCAGTACGTACCACTGTCACTGACTGTGGTCCAGATCTCATCGCTGTAGTCTAGCTCTCCTTTCTTTATCAGATCATATAAGGAATCTTCATCTTTTGATTTAAAAGGTGGGCTTCCACTTAACCTTGAAACATTAACAAATTGATTATTATGTAGCCCAGTTTCGAGGACGAACACGTACTCAATCATATTCTATGATACACTGTAACTTAAGTTTGTAATTTCAATTCATTAGCTGCAAGGATAACTAACAAAAGAAAAATATTTCAATGCATGGACATCCCTAATCTACATGCTGATCATGTTAAGGTTTTTGCCTATAAGCTGGGCCCTAACGACTGAAGTGCATTTCAATTTCTAGTACTGTACAGGAGGAAATATTTGCATAGGTTTATTTTTTCACAATTATTCGGATTATATTAACAATACGAAAATAAAACCATCACGAATTGCTGTTTAAGGTATTTTGAGGGTATGATTTTAATTCAGTTTCTTTACTATCTGCGAAATTTAAACCATCGTGAAATACTAAAAGATTAAAAATCATGAAATTTTAGCCCCACAAAATTAAAGCCCTGTACAGTACTCCAAATGAGATTTTATAAAGAATACTATACCGAGACTTATCTTTCCTTGTTCTTATATATACAGAAACATTCATGTAAATTTGAGTTTCTAATATACATTATAAGTAATCAAGAAAATGTGTTACTAACTTACATGATATATAATAAACACCCATCGCCCAAACATCAACAATTTTTGGCTATATGTTTTTGTTGTCTATAATTTCCGGGGCTGCAATGACAAAAGAACAAATCAATGAACAAGCAAATTTACTATTTCTACTCTTAACACAAGAAAATTTTGTTTAATTTTTCAGTTTCTGATTGTGCAAAACTTGGCAAAATCAAAACAGGGGTGATTTTCAAATGTTTTTTTTACTTCTATAGATTTACTCCTGACTCTTAAAATTAGTGAAAAATGGTAAAGAAAGAAAACAAAGAAACAAAATGATTTCATGTACTGACTACTAATCGATTTGCTCAGGCTTCGTGTATTTCAAATGTGCATCAGTGACAAGCTACTTACACATATATATAAGGAGTCCACAAAAGTCCTGCATCATATTATCATGACCTGTACCCCCCTTCGCCACGGAGAGTCCAAAGTCTGTCACCTAAGAAGAGATGTAAAAACAAATACTGAAATTTCACTACATTGTTCAAAACACTACACTACAATGTGAAACTAAATTCCAGTTTTCAAAATTAATCACTTTCACAATGTGGAAACCTTTCATATGGTATGAGCTTGGTGTGGCATATTGTTTACATTAAGAAATTTTCATGAGATTTCATGAGAACCATATCATCGTAAAAAATTTTCACAGAGAAAAAGTCAATCATGTGTCTAGAATCCTTTCTGACATTATCTAGGTCATATCTTCACAAACCAGTTTATCACTGTAAATTGTGAAACAGAGTCCTCACCATTAAAACCGGGTCAATTTTAATTACATACAGTTGTCAGTGCAAATTTTTAACCCAATGCTCACTGAGGATACCCCTGCTCTAAGGTGAAGAAAGCTGCTGCCTATAGAATTTGTTTATCTTTTTGATAGGTTCTCAAGTCGTTGTGATATGCAATTGAAGAGAAAGGTGCACCAAAAATATATATTTCACATCAATACTCAAAAATATTTACTACGTCAATTAACAGGAAGTTGCCACGTACGTAAAAGGTCTGAATTTGGTAAGTGCGTTATGGGATCCTATATGAAGTGCATACCAAATATCAAGTGGTTGTGATATGCAAATGCAGAGAAATATGTGATGAAAATATTTATTTCAAGTTAAGATTCAAAAAAAAAAATTACTAAGTCAGTAAACAGGAAGTTGAGATGCCAAATGGCCTAAATTCAATAAGTGCGGTATGGGACCCCAAGATGAAGTGATATACCAAATATCAAGTGGCTGTGATATGTAGTTGCTGAGAAAAATTGGACGAAAATATTTGTTTCAGACAGAAGAAAGGACAGGGGTAAAACAGCATAACCCCCCTCCCTCCTTCTGAGAGAGGGTATAAAAATAAATAATGACCAAAAAATGAAAAAGACGAGTGGACATAAAAACAAACCAAAAATGATAATTATCTCTCAACTCTGAGACATGAAAATCAATTATTTAAAGTTTCATGCTAAAAGGTATTTGATGTTTTGATATTAAGACTGTGAACTGTAACAGTCGCAGTTCCATGCTTAGCTAGCGGAACACAATATGGATCGAATCATTACCTTGATATAAAGTTTATCATCAGTGTTTTCGGGATTCAAAGCCAACAGGATGTTCTCCAATTTCAAATCTCTATGAACTATGTCTGCAAATAGAAAATGAAACATGAGACCTATCTACATAATCTTCGCGAGCCAAGTGTCCGATTCGCTTACCAATCTACCCTTGCTTGATTTTAGTCGGACTGAATTGCCAATCATAACGGACGATGGCGAGTTATCGCTCTTGACGTAAAACACTGCGAGTGAACAAATTGTTTGTTGTTGTTTTTTATTTAGGTGTAAATACCTTTGTTGCGAGCATTTATCACCTTTATCTTTCGGGCGTAAATCGTGTATTAAAAACTTGCCTTTCTGATCTAAATGATTCTACTTTGGTTTTTATGTCATGCTCAATCGGGTATGAAATGGCGGCTATTTGATTGGAATGCCTTGGGAAGGTCAAAAGACGGCTTAGAAACTCGACTAAAATCTGCCAAGGGGTAGATTAGAGTAAGCGAATCGGACACGTTTGGCTCGCAAGATGATCTACATAATGCCAGGATACATAATCAATTTTCTGTGAATCCAAGGGTGTATCTCTTTTGTCA
>CAJDSM010014730.1:0-22186 GCA_903981925.1 Ostrea lurida
AAATATATATACCCATGATTTATGGAAAAATAGCTAAATTTGTGCCTCGACACTTTATGGTATAAGAAATAATGTAAGTACAGATTGGCCAATTGATGTCTTTATTTTCAATTGATTACCATCGGAGTCCTGATGTTCATCTCTTATTCATTGCAAGTCATTTATAGCTATATATATATAATATCGATCATATTTTGTTTTGTAATTCAGACAAAAAAAATCTGTTGGGTTGCAATGGATCTTGACTGCATTATATTGTTAAAGCATGTTTGGATGTAAACCTCATCAGTTTTTTCCAAAAATTTATTAAAAATCGGGTTTTGCCTCCGTTAAGTATAAAAAAAAAATTCCTATTTCCCTTGCGATGTTTCTTTTCCCTTGTTAAGATGCCTATTTGGGCCCTGATTTGGTAATAAATACTGTATGAAGTACCTGATATCAAATTGTTGAAAATCATGGTTGGTAAAGCATATTCTGGTTTGAAATAAAACTAATCTGGTGCTTGGATTGACCTCATTAACACACTGTACATGTAATCTGTGCTAGAAGTGACCTGTCCTGTTTATATTGTAGGTAAGGGAGGACAGCCACCGGACAGAAATGCTGGACAGTATGGGTATGTTTCACCATATCCCCCCTACCCTAATGGATCATCGCCATTGGTGAGTAAAGACCAGGTAAAGGGAGATTACTCTAATAACTTCTGTTCTAACTTTCCTCTTCTACTACAAGAAAGATAACTCTAGCTGTCTTGTTGGGCAGGTTGACTGGGAGAGTGGGTGGACAATCAAATATTCTAATTTTGTGGAATTAATGCGAACTTACTGTTTACTAATGGATTTCAAGTGTTAAATAAATTTACTGATGTATAATTCTGTTGACTATGTGCACGGCATGAACAAATTTCAAGTTTAATTTGTTGAGTCATCGACGGAAATGCGCAATTCCAAATTTGAATTTAATGGAAAAAATAAATGAATTTTGTATTTACTTTAAATTAAAATGAAATTCATTTCTATGTTAAAATGGGTGTACATTTCTGAAAATAAAGTGAAATGTATGTAGACCTGGATGCCCACCTGTATACTTCAAGGGATATAAATTTGAATATGCTCCGTCATGCACTGGAACATCTGTGTTTGTGAAACTTTATAGTACATTTACAGCCATTAGAACAGTCACACATATATATATATACAGTCCGTTAACCTGTTTAAAATGCAAAAATAAACAGAAGATGGTTTTCAAAACATATGGCACTGTGAAGTTCGAAAAGAATCTAAAGAATTAGAATAATGATCAATTTGCTAAATGAAAGAAATGAAAATGTCTTCGTGACCTCATTTCCTTGGTCAGGATGAAATTGGCCTGAATGAAAGGTGTGATTGATGCGCGGTTGAGATATCCCAGGTTGGTCATGTGATACCAAAGGTATAAAGTGTAAAGACTGAGAAGATTATTAATGTATGCTGCAGATTTTTGACACTTGTATTTTAACATTAAAACATAAACAAGTGGTCAGAGCAGTAATATATGTGCCAGTCCATCGGCCAATAGCATTGAAGAATGTGAAGCATACAATTTGCTTGAAGTTCCTTGTGTTCGAGGATTTCGCAGTGAAACTCATTATCATGGGTTTCAAATTGACACTTTCATTTCTGACACCTGGATTCATATTTTCATTTTTTATTTTTTAGTATATTTATTCAAAGTATATTCAGAGCCATTAGTTTCTGTCGTCGTTGGTGACAGAAGAATGTGTCGTTTCTTATTTCTTGATACAAAGAGATTGGTGTCCACATCTTCTCCCGCACAAAGTTCGCTGAATTATTCCCGTCTTTTTTTAACTCGATTTGGAATGGTTTTATTTCTGTGATGCACGCCTGCAATTTAATTTCATGAGAGATTTTATTATCTTTTTTGTTGTCTAGAAATATGCCACTCGTTTGCAAAAATCTTACGGTAATTAATCTATCAACACGATTCATTTGACAATGGGGGAGATCTCGAGGTAGAAGAGGTGGAAATGGGACAAGTACATGCCCCTGGAATTGTTTAGAGGTGTAAAACACCTGATAAAGTATATATTCAGTATAAATAGGTATTAAAACATCTGTTGTTAAGATGTGCACTGATAATATTTCTTAGAAATATGAACATAGATATTTTAATGATGCAATTAATAAATGATAAATTACTCAGTTGAAAGTAACTTTAACACTTTTCTCTTAAATTGGGAAGTTGTAGTGTTGGTGAAAGATATAAATATTTTGAAAGCTATCAATGCTGTCAAAATAATTCTGAAGTGCCATCTTCGTACTTCTTTGACCATATAAGGTTGCATATAATGTATGGATAAGATTGCAAATGAGGGGCGACAAGCATCAGGTGGCACGTGTACTTTGGACGATTTTATACTCGTACCGAAAAGTACTTAGTTATATCATTATCGTTAAGACTTCCGCAAATATTTGATACTTCAGATAGCAGATTTGTTGTTTTCTTTCTTTTTCTAATTATTATGCGAATGACCAGCTAATCAGATGAACCAGCCATTTTGGACATAAAAAGTGACAACTATCATTTCAAATTTTGAATGTGTTTGGGTTAAATAGAACTCGGGGAATGTGAAATACGAGAATGTGAGACTTTATGACTGTTTGATTGACATTCTTCATTTCTTTATCATGTTTTGGTGGACTGTGAATTTCCTTGTGTTGCAATTAAAGAAAACAACTTATGTTTTGATGAAAACTATTGTGACCTTTGTATTAAATGTTCTATATAAACTAGTAGATAAACGACTGGCACTCACGATGGGAGCTATGGTCCAATTGTTTAAAGAATATTTGAAGATCATCAAGATGTAATTCTATTTTTAAAGATGTGTCAACCAAATTGCAAACAATTCTACCATATTTATAGAAAACATCAAAGGAAGTCCCAAGCGATAATCTGTGGTTATTTTACCATTGCAAATAACACTTTGGTATGAAATACTTCGTGGTAATTTGCATAGGGCTTGTTAGTCGTCGTCCTTTCACTCGAGACTATTCACTCGAGACGGATTCTTCCATGTGAGGAAGTCCTCGTGACATAGACCAGCTGTATCTTGCATATCTATGATGTCATCCATTGTGACATCATTTGGATTTTATGCTTTATAATTACAAAGCTATGTCAATGCTATACATTATCATAGTAACACATTAATAGTATTAAAATACGCTTGTCTTCTAAGCTCTAGATTTTTTTCTGCTTTTTAATGAGAGGTGTAGGTTTTGATGACCATATTTCATCAAAAGTCTTTTTTGATAATTTTGTAATGGGGAATGGATCCTTGTGAGATTTTGGAAATTTCGCTCTGACGATTAGATATTTCAGTAAGGGACTCGGCAAGTTTTCATCCATCACTGCAATACTTTTAACTCCTGGGTTTAGATTTCCTCAGTCTTCAACCCAAAAGAGGGCAGGCAGGTCTTGCACATGTATAAAAGAAACATCTGAAACATGCAGGCATTCTTGAGAAAATTTCTTACTAACAGTCATATATGTTATTACTACAGTAACTTGATCCGAAGAGTCGGATCACGTCGAGTTAAGTGGGGTGGATCATCTGATCACATGAGATGCGAAGCGTCGAGGTTGATCTGATGATCCGTGCCTGTCAACGAGACATGATCCAACTCTTTGGATTAAGTTACTGTCACAGTTATTGTATTGTGACATCATCAGTTTCAGAGAGAGGTGATAATGGATTCAGAAAACCACAGTGTGGTGGTCTGGAAAGACAGATCACATTTGTGAATTTTACAGTATAGAGACTCGGATTATTGATGGGTACATATATATGATTAAATGCCATACAAACTGAAGGGTCCCCCCCCCCCATCCCCCCCAACAACAACATGGAAATTTGGATATTTAGCCATTATGCAAGGAAACTGATGTTGGAAATTTCTGGAGTGAGAGGATACACTGACATAGTGCTATACCAATCTCAATATTTCACGAGTCACGATGACATGGAATGATCCTTACATATATTATCATATGGTGACAACAGATGTAATTGTAATTGAAAATGCACCACTATAAACCTATATAAAACATAAGTAGGTTTGTCACCTTATTGTCATAATGACAAATTAGAAGTTTTAACAAATCAATTAGATCATTTGTTGTTGCATTGTATCTTGACAGGTGGATTGAAATTATTTTTATATTGTCTTTCCTCTGAATGCCGGGCTGGCCAGTAGAGTATCTATATGATTTTGTTTTAAAATGAAGGACATCTACTAAAGTGAAACTCTTTTCCCCCATGTTATATGTAGTTTTGGGTGTTATTCAAAATAGATTTGTCAAACTTGTCATTTTAGCCAATGGAACATCGAGAGTTTATGTGTAAGCTTTTTAGAATTGAAGATAACCGACCTTTTGAATGGCAGCTTAGACAAGCTCCGAGTATAACATTCATTGGCAGAGAGATGTAAAAAGTCAAATGTATGTACAAGTATGTCATCACCATCACTATGTGGTGTAAAATCCAATGAGTGGTACAACTGTATGGAAGATTTGTGTCTCCTCTTTTTGCCACTCAAATTAGTTGTAATTATATGAACTGGTTGACCATAAACTTTTCTTTTGTTTCACGGACCAGATTTTAGCTCGCCATGACAAAGTTCCATCATGAGACCTATCATGACTCCTAATGTTGACAATGACATCAAAGTCAGAATTACCTGCTAAATACAGTTGAACCTCTTTATCCCGAACTCGATGACTAAGAGATATACGTGGATTCGAGATATCAAGGGTAAAAATACCTAGATAATTGGTGGTTGGGACTTCCGAATCTCTTTGACAAATCCAAGGTATTTGAGATACCAGTGTTGGAGATACGGAAGTTTGACTGTAGCCGGTGTCTGGTGTTAGGATGCTGAATTTAGTCACCAGGATGTCAATGTTAAAGCAGGTTAAAGATGTTGGATTTTATTGCATTCTCAAATAAAAATTGGCCCTACCTGGACTAAGCTTGCAATAATGTTACATCTAAGGGTTTCACTTTCGTAGATGTCCTTCATTTTAAAACAAAATCACATAAAGACTATTCTGCTGCAAGATACCTACAGGTATGACTTGGTTATAGATAAATATTAACTGTTACATTCTTAAATAACTATAAATCCTATGTAGACCAAGCTTGCATGCAAGTAACCAAGTTACATTAGATTTTAACGAGTATTGAGTGTGATCAACATCAATGTTAAAAAAATTTTGAGCAGTTTAAAAGTTGTTAGACTCATTGCATCCCAAAGTAACTAGGGCTTTCTCATGCCAGCTACCCTCCAGGGATGTAACATTGGAGGCTGTGGCCTATACCCTCCAGGGATGTAACAATGGAGGCTGTGGCCTATACCCTCCAGGGATGTAACAATGGAGGCTGACGTGCCTATACCCACCAGGGTGTAACATTGGAGGCTGTGGCTTATACCTCCAGGGGTGTAACAATGGAGGCTGTGGCCTATACCCTCCAGGGGTGTAACATTGGAGGCTGTGGCCTATACCCTCCAGGGATGTAACATTGGAGGCTGTGGCCTATACCTCCAGGGATGTAACATGGAGGCTGTGGCCTATACCCTCCAGGGATGTAACATTGGAGGCTGTGGCCTATACCCTCCAGGGATGTAACATGGAGGCTGTGGCCTATACCCTCCAGGGATGTAACATTGGAGGCTGTGGCCTATACCCTCCAGGGTGTAACATTGGAGGCTGTGGCCTATACCCTCCAGGGATGTAACATTGGAGGCTGTGGCCTATACCTCCAGGGATGTAACATTGGAGGCTGTGGCCTATACCCTCCAGGGATGTAACATTGGAGGCTGTGGCCTATACCCTCCAGGGATGTAACATTGGAGGCTGTGGCCTATACCCTCCAGGGGTTAACATTGGAGGCTGTGGCCTAATACCTCCCAGGGATGTAACAATGGAGGCTGTGGCCTATACCCTCCAGGGGTGTAACAATGGAGGCTGTGGCCTATACCCTCCAGGGGTGTAACAATGAGGCTGTGGCCTATACCCTCCAGGAATGTAACAATGGAGGCTGTGGCCTATACCCTCCAGGGGTGTAACATTGGAGGCTGTGACCTATACCCTCCAGGGGTTGTAACATTGGAGGCTGTGGCCTATACCCTCCAGGGATGTAACATTGGAGGCTGTGACCTATACCCTCCAGGGATGTAACATTGGAGGCTGTGACCTAACCCTCCAGGGATGTAACAATGGAGGCTGACGTGGCCTATACCCACCAGGGGTGTAACATTGGAGGCTGTGGCCTTTACCCTCCAGGGTGTAACAATGGAGGCTGTGGCCTATACCTCCAGGGGTAACATTGGAGGCTGTGGCCTATACCCTCCAGGGATGTAACATTGGAGGCTGTGGCCTATACCCTCCAGGGATGTAACATTGGAGGCTGTGGCCTATACCCTCCAGGGATGTAACATTGGAGGCTGTGGCCTATACCTCCAGGATGTAAAATGGAGGCTGTGGCCTATACCCTCCAGGGATGTAACATTGGAGGCTGTGGCCTATACCCTCCAGGGATGTAACATTGGAGGCTGTGGCCTATACCCTCCAGGGATGAACATTGGAGGCTGTGGCCTATAACCTCCAGGGATGTAACATTGGAGGCTGTGGCCTATACCCTCCAGGGATGTACATTGGAGGCTGGGGCCTATTACCCTCCAGGGATGTAACATTGGAGGCTGTGGCCTATACCCTCCAGGGGTGTAACATTGGAGGCTGTGGCCTATACCCTCCAGGGATGTAACAATGGAGGCTGGGCCTAACCCTCAGGGGTGTAACAATGGAGGCTGTGGGCTATACCCTCCGGGGTGTAACAATGGAGGCTGTGGCCTATACCCTCCAGGATGTAACAAGGAGGCTGTGGGCCTATACCCTCCAGGGGTGTAACATTGGAGGCTGTGGACCTATACCCTCCAGGGAGTGTAACATTGGAGGCTGTGCGCTATACCCTCCAGGGATGTAACATTGGAGGCTGTGACCTATACCCTCCAGGGATGTAACATTGGAGGCTGTGACCTATACCCTCCAGGGATGTAACAATGGAGGCTGTGGCCTATACCCCCAGGGGTGTAACAATGGAGGCTGTGGCCTATACCCTCCAGGGTGTAACAATGGAGGCTGTGGCCTATACCCCTCTAGGGGTGTACAATGGAGGCTGTGGCCTATACCCTCCAGGAATGTAACAGCCACACTGTTTTTGGAGGCTGTTTGTGACCCATATTTTCCGAATGATTGACGTATATATATTCTGGATGAATACTGTAGATTCCTAATTAAACGCAAGTAATTTATTATCGCGTAATTTCGCGAGGAGCATCGATCGCAAAATAAAATGTTTCGCTTTTATTTTTATGGTACTAAAATACATGAAAACACCCTTCATTAATACAACAATCGCGAATTTACCTTCTCGCGATTAGATGTGTTAGAGTCAACTCGTGATATAAAGTACTCGTGTAAAATAAGGAATCTACAGTAATCAAATCTTGCCTTCAAATCAAAGTAACAACATTTTCCATGCTTGGACAACTTATGTTATTAATGCATCTAGGAATGTTTTATACTGAAATCAAGATGCTGAATGACTTGTATTTTCGAAATATAGGAAAGCTACACTTGGATTAAATGAATAAAGCAAAGAAATCAAATGGCTAGGAGGCAAGCTAAATCAAAGTGATGCTTCACTTGTTGGTGATAGGGTCGTTTTAAATGGTGATACAATCACGAGACATGATTAACTGTTTACTGAATCCTAAGCTTGCATCTACAGAATAAAGTTGTAAAACTTAGGCAAAGTACCAGCACCAGCTGGTGTCTCTGAAGTCTCAATTTTCAATATGGCTTCTGCAATGACAATTTCACAATACGGTAAGAGTCAGAGGAATCTCAGTTTATAGGGATATGTTCTGAAAATATTACAATATTCAGTTAATATTTGGTGAGTCTTAATTAGTCCCAATTAGAGATCATCATCTGAAAAGTTAACTATTTGCTTTCATGGTGCCAATTCCAAATTTCCCAAAAGAGCTAACTTTGCATTATCAGATATAAAGTTCATCATCCAGAAGTGCCCTGCCCCTTTTGCCCCACATGGGTATCATTTGTGAAAGACCAGTTAAAAAAGAATTTATCGTGCATCTGAGAACAAAACTTTCACACATCATTATTATCTATTGAAGACAAGATTTGTTGTAAGAGGGTACCCGAAGTGTCGACATTTCCCAATATCGGTTCTCTACAGATGAGCAGAAGACGATCGCATGGGGTCCTCCCATCATTCATTTGTGTGTGTCATCTTCAGGGGGGCAGAACTAAGTACTTCATATTCAGAGACTTTTCTAAGTGCGAACTTTTGTAGAACTGTTGAATCATTGTTTGTTTTACACAAAAGTCTATTAGCCCTTAAATGGCTTCAGATTACAGAAGAAGCAAACCTGCGTGGCAAATTTGGAAGTTTGACCGCAGTTGTCAGATCCTCATTTAAAGTACTCTCGGTGCTTAATGTCAGAGCATTGAGAACTGCATGGGTATCGGCCGAAAAGAAAATCATTGAACCTGAAGTAATGAGAGATCGAATTTGCCTCGTATTGACTCGGGGAGCTATTAAAAAAAAATAATGATAATATTGATAACACTGTTGTACAGTCTGGCAAAGGCAACACATCTTTGTTCAAAACCAGCTTGATCCCACCCCTAATTATTTGTTTGGCATTATCAATGAATAAATTCATTAAACATATATGAATGGATTGTATTTGTTTCCTTATAAAGCCTACCCACATACTCTAAAATGATTATCCCTCTGGTTCAGGACTAAATATACAATTAAAAGGAAAGAGATAAGAATTTAAATAAAAAAAAAAATTCTGGGCTGGTCCATTCATAGAGGATTCCCAGTGGCTCTTTTGACCAATTGTGAGCCTCGGCTAAAGCAATGCACACTGGGGCTGTTTTTCTCTCAATCTGTCAAGTGTCATAGCTTAGCAACTGACATGATATATAGCCCAAGCCGTCAAGTTAGGGTCAGGGTCAATATCTCCACCTCCCCTTAGTTGTAGACACCGAGCAATCAAAATACTCCAGACTTCTCTCCATTCATTCCATACCTTGCCGAGCCACGTGTGTATATTTATTTTTGAACTTCACTGTAAAAGAAAAGAAAAAAGAAACAATAGATCTTCTTTCAATACAGACACTAATAATATTCTATATTCCACACTTGAGGATAAGACGAGAGAGAGAGAGAGATGTGTATCGGTAGCTGTCAAGCTCCACTACTGGTTATTTGATGTAGAGTTAATTGAATTATGACATGATCTGTTGTTAAAGACCTGATACTAGTGGGTAAACTGATCAACACACTGAGGATATACTGACACAGTGCAGGACACAGAGCACATGGCAGCATTGTCATAGAAGGAGGACTGCCACTGCCGGAGGTTTTATTCTGTATAAGATTCAAGCATTTGTGAGACTTGGATTTGTGTGTGTATTTTTTTTTTCTCTCTTTGAATCGGATTTGCTTGTGTTGTAACACTGGGTCATCCGGGGACAGAATGTGGAGTGATGTGGGAGAGCCCACACCCTGTGACCTCGCCCTCCCAGTCTCCTCCCGCCCGACCCCCTACTACTTCAGTTTCGGCCTCCTCCTCCTCATCCTCCTCCTCGGGAGGGACCACTGTTCATAGACCCATTCCACTGCCGCTTAGTGTTGCACAGGAAAAAGACTGGTTGTTAATTCGGACCAAAATGCCAGTCTGCATCTGGCCCGATACTTGTTTATTAGGATGTGCCTTAAACGACATAGGGGTAAGTTTCATTTTCCTTCAAAAAATATTTTTTTTAATACCTGATGTTTAGATGATGTTCGCATTATGTGGCTTCAGAGTATGTGTGTTATTGTATTGTTAAAAGATTTTTAAAATGAAATTTTAGTGTTTTATGAAGTATTAAAGAAAAAACCATTTAAATTATATTTAAATAAATTAAATGTTGTATTTGAAATGATTTAAGAAAGTTTATGAATAGGGGAAAAAAATTTGATAATAATTCAGACAGGTTTGTAATTAAGATATAACTTCAAATTTTGATTAAAATATTTTCAATGTCTGGGAAAAATTTATCACCAAAGCATAAGCTGATTTAAAACTTGTAAAGAAGAGGATAGTAATAAAAAACGAATATATCGCTGCTAAAGTGACATTTAGCAGAATATATCAATCATACAATGTTGTGTGATTTTTGACATGATAAAGAACTTAATGAGATGAGCAGCACTTTGTTATCTTGGAGTCAAATCTCTGGCTACCCCCAATGATGACTTTGTCATCCTTCGCTGACGACGGAGAATAAAAAATACATCTTGTCATCCGTATTAACAATATTTATCATGGATATTGTTCTCCTTGTCTCCGGAAAAACACAATCTGACCCCAGCGTCATCTAATCGCCGTCTTAAAATAATAGAGGGGTAGGGAACTTAAAAAGGGGGTAGTCAACTCTTACAGATAGGCCAGTACATACGATACAGTTCGGGAAACCTGATCTAGGAGAAATGTGATTTTGGTGAGAGATAATGAGTGCCAGTAATTATTGTTTCTTGTTAAAAGACCACACTCCTAGATATTTTTTCTTATATCATGATAGCTCTCCTTCTCTTTGTAAAGGCTGGAGACTNCCTAGATATTTTTTCTTATATCATGATAGCTTTTTCTCTTTGTAAAGGCTGGAGACATGAGAAGGGTGATCTATTCAGAAAAAGGTGCCTATTGAAAGGTGTACACCATCTTGTTTGTGTGTCAGATATAAATTTCCGGGTACCCCAGCTTTTCAATTTTCATATTGGGGCCCTTGTGGCTGGGGAAGGAGTCTTGAGAAGTTGTGTAGGAATTAATTTAATAAGACTACAGTATGATAATTGTAAAGAAATGTCAGACAATTTGCATATTTTCATTATAATACCTTGAATCAAGGAGCTTTACCTAATAAAATTAAGTACAAGTTCATTTATGTATCTGATCTTCAATGGGCCTCTGCACTCATTTTCTTTGATGGACGTGTGTCATGATGGATCAGTCCATTTTCAAGGTATGCACACCATGAAGTTTTCGACCATTTCCACCTATTTCACTAAGATAAAAGATTAATTTAGAGGATTAAATAATATCATTATGACTCTTGAGGGGAAATTGGACCCTTGCCACCATCTTAGAATGGTAGATAAGTACATATAGAACCTGCAGACATGTTACATTCCAGTCGGTCTTACCCCAGCGAGAACGTCCTAACTGCCAGCAGGATTTCATTTTTGTCATGCTTGCTGCGCTTGACACTAAACATCAATACACCTAGTGCTTTTATGATTAACGATTAAACAGTCAGTGAAAATAAAAATCTTCACTTCAGTGAAAATTTTTCTATTTTTACATAGGAATATCTAAAGCTATTATATTGAAAAGGACCAATTATCTTTTATTTGTACAAGAAGTAATGCTTGTTTCTTCAACTAAGAGAGAAAATTCCCTGGGAGGTATTCCAGTGAAGCTTATCAAAACTTGACATTTAAATAAATAGATGCAATGATAAAATTGATATGATATAGAATCAATAATTTTATCATCATTTCTTTGAGTAATCCTAGCACAAAAAACTAGATAACTATGCAAGATTTTTCCCTGCGCAAAATCTTGTATCGTGAGAAAGCTCGGGAATCAGTGATGATGGCCAGTGGTGGGAGNCGCAAAATCTTGTATCGTGAGAAAGCTCGGGGAATCAGCGATGATGGCCAGTGGTGGGATCAACCTGGCCCAGGCTCCCTCTTGTCAATCATAAGCCCACATGATGGGTACCCTCTTGCTTTAATCTTGATGACAAATGAGTGTCAAACTTCTGTAATAAAGTGTATATTGGGAGATTTCATTTCTTACCTCCCATTTTATTTGAAGAACAATTCTTGTTGTGTACCCATCTATATTCCAACCTTATTTGACGCTCTTTATGAGCTATTATAGCTTTCACTGAAGGTTAATACATTTATACCCCCTCTCCACTAACTAAAAAGTAATTGGGGATAGGCAGTAGTAGCTTGACCAGCACATCAATAGATGTGCAAGTTGCACATTCTTACAAAGTCTTTTTAATTGGAACACCTGAATTATTGGGGATGTTGTGCAATCTCTGAGCTTCGACATCTTTACTGGACAGAGATCATTGATAACTTAATTACTGGGCCGGGCAGGAGTCGAACAATAAAAAGTTTGTTTGCACATCGGGATACAGTTTCAAATATAATTGCAGAGGTGAAAGAGGCTAATTAAAAGGTCAAGAAGAAATATGGTTTTACAATTGTTTTTAAGACACACTGTACAGAGTGATGTTCAACTTCCAAAACTAAAGAGGTATTGATGGTAAAGCTCAAGAACACTACTGGATTTGTAGTGGAAAGAATGAACTTGGAGTGACGAAAGAACAAAAGTCAAAATCAGTAGTTTGAGAATGTGGAGTAGATATGTTGCCCTCTCAGTCCCAAGAGGCAGCAAGTGGGCAGAGGAGTTAAGTAATACTAGTCAAGGCGGGAGAAAAGGGGAACCAGTAACTTTAATATATATGTAAAAATCAGTGTTAAAGAATGAAACGCTGAGAATGATTTCTGGTTGTTGGGGAGGGATGCTTATAGCTTGGGGGATCAATTCGAACCCTAATTTGTATAAAAAGAAAATTACAGTTTTATCATATGTTCAACTTGACTAGGAGACAAGATTAAAAAAAATTATATACAAACCAGGATAGCTGTTGAAACATTATACAAATGAAATCTAACCCAAATAAGGAATAATTTAGTTGCTTTTGAAACATAATATACAACATGATTTCAAAGTAAACAAATTAACAAGAGATCTCTTCATAACCAATGTGTACTGAAATATCAGTTGTAAAAAGCTTTTTGATGAAAAAGTGCTATATTAAATAGATCACACCAATACCATGAAGGCATTAAGCTTGTTTTCATTCTATAACATGGATGTTTTTATGGTTTGCTAATGAAATATTTATTTAACTCAGTTGTTTGTGCATTAGTTTATTGTCTTTCGGAATTTCCCCCCGTAATTCAGCCAAAACATTTGCTAAAACTAAAGAATATAATTGCTGGGGAAAATGAATATTAAATTAACTGATTTAAACAGGAACTCAAACATGTAAGAAAGTTTATGAAATATGTATGACCAGTATGACATATTGTATTGAGTATTTTATTACACATGTTACGAATGTGTAATGATCCACCAACGTTTCTTTAAAAAGTTCAGGAAGAACAAAATATTTTTACGCTTTTTGAAGGACTCTGTATCAGGCCGTCCAATGTTTAGACGTTTGTACTGTCCTCGCCAATATTGTCAACGCCCATTTATCATCGGAAGTATTGTATCACATTCACAGGGATCATCGCTCCTTGAAAAAAAACAAACCCTGGCTATTTAGTCGCGTGATCTCACCTTTTTAGTAATGGAGAAATGGCACTTGACAAAAGGGGGGAAAAAGCTTAATAAGAATATATATAACCTCTTGTGTGGTGAAGCTTGATGACAGACGTGTGAACAGAGATTTTTTGGACACATGAATTGTTGGAGGACGTTTGTTAGAGGACGGTCGTAATTAAACATTTGCTATTTTGGATATAAGGATTACTACCGTTGTTTACTATGCCGCCAATGGATCTAAGCGTATTAGAGGCTGTCATGTTGCCATTGGTCTGGGTAGGAAATTAGTAGTAATCGTAGTTAGCTATAAAAGTTGATGATCATTCTTGTGATGAGGGCTTCATTACTGAAGTGTGGAAATATGAGAAATTTTCATTTGAGTCTTTTACATGGGTAGTATTTAGTTCAATATTGTATCAAACATATATGTAATTAAGTTTTTAAAATAAAAAAAAATCTCACTGTGATTTTAACTTCAGAGTTCTCTTTGCTTCTGTATATTTAATTCTGTTGCCTGTATTAACTTTTGAGCATGAATATAAATGTGTTGGGATTTTTTTTTTAAGTTTTAGATTAAAAATTAATGATTTTATAAAAATAAATTAATATTTGGTGGGGCAATATAATCATTTGCATTAGTCAAATGGATTATTTTTCCATAAGCGTTAATTAGCATTCATTTATTATTTATATAAATGCACTTTGTATTAAAGTTTAGTGTTATCATGATATTACGATATTGTATATGATTTTTTTTATTTTTCCGCAGGGGAACAAGTTCCAGCCACCATTGGCGGGGATTGATTGAGTATCAACAAATGCAAACAAATTTTTCAACAGCGTCGCCCTACCCAGCACAACATATGGTCAATTATCACACCTCACTGAGTACCCCAAATCAGGTGAGCCACTTGCAGCCGACATGGCGACAACCATACCGTTTCATATAGACCCCAAACAGGTGAGTCCCACTCAGCTCATATGGGAATTTAACACCCGCTCATACTTAGACCCCAAAAATCAGTGAGCCACATCAAATTGGCGCAATTAACCACCGTATCATATCAACATAGGCCTCCAGCAAGTCAGCCTCAAGAGCACTATCATGAGCGCATCTCAATGGAATACCACCCTGTCATAAACACCCAAATCAGTGAGCACTTCAGGCTTACATGGGAAGTACCACCCGTTCATATAACCCCAATCAGTGAGCCACTCAGCACATGGGAATACCACCGTTCATATAGACCCCAAATCAGGTGAGCCACTCAGCCACATGGGAATACCACCCGTTCATATACACCCCAAATCAGGTGAGCCACTCAGCACATGGGATACCACCCGTTCATATAGACCCCCAATGCAGGTGAGCCACTCAGCCACATGGGAATACCACCCATTCATATACACCCCAAATCAGGTGAGCAGAGCAGGGCATGGCACACTTAGAAACAAAGCAGGGCACAATTAAACGTTATACTGTAGATTCCTTATTTTACGTGAGTACTTTATATCGAGAGTTGACTCTAACACGTCTAATCGCGAGAAGGTAAATTCGCGATTGTTGTATTAATGAAGAGTGTTTACATGTGTTTTAGTACCATAAAAATAAAAGCGAAACATTTTATTTCACGATCGATGCTCCTTGCGAAATTACGCGATAATAAATTATTTTCATTTAATTAGGAATCTACAGTACCCTCACTTATTAATATTTAGCAGGGCACAACTAAAGGTTATACCCTCACTAAAAAAAATGTTGTAGGATAGTATTTCAATTTCTATTTCATTCATGCATTCCATTTTCAAACTTTAAATATCAGGTGAATCCCAATTTAGGTACATACACATGAAAAAAGTACCTTGATTTAATAGTCGCCATTTTGATGATTTTAACTTCTGAACAGAAAGAATATTCTGTATAGTTTAGACACCCCACCAAACGACTTTATATACACATATACAGCAATCAAATGAGAAAAAAAAATACAAGCAGTTCAGAATTTTACATGAAAGCCATAATGATTGTCTAGCATTTTGAAATTCTGGATACGAGCTGTACATGGTTATATTAGTAAAGCAGATGCTAAACGCCTTGTTTATTGCTGATGGAATATGGTTTCGTGTAGTAGTTAATAATAATTTCACCCCAACAAAATTTCCATGCTGGAACTGTAGTTGACTGAAATTCTTTTTAAAATACATATTTTATCAGATGATCAATATATAGAAAAAAAAAGTCTAATAAACTGCGTGGTTTTCTACGTTAGGCCTGATGATAATAATATGGTAGTTTTCTGTTTAGCATTTCAATTAGAGACATATTAAAAAAGGGATGAGTGTCACATTCTATATCTACTGAAATTTCAGTCATTTTCATGAGAGAGAAACGAACCTCATGATGAATTGACCATTCATAATGGAAAAAAAAGTCCATAAATCAAGTTTCAAAAGCGATTTCTTGCGCGCACACACACAAACAAACAAAATCAGATTAAAAGAGGGTATGCCTGCATCTCTGCATTTAGCTTCATAATACAGTCCTGACAAAAAATGGTGATATTTGCATCTGCGACAATTCAGAAACCATAAATCTGCCATTTTGATTGCAAGACTATAATACTCTCCAATATCGACTGGTCTGTTAGCCTTATGTTGGTCCAACAAACAGCTCGTAATGATCCCAGGGAAAATTGTCTCATTTAATGTAATTTTATTTGCTTAAAAATCATGCAGGATCAATTATTCAGATAAAAAAAGGTTATAACAAGAAATAGTATCACAGACAGAGGCTAGGCAAAATTTGCTAGCATTTAGGGTTTGGTGAATTACCAGTAAAAATATGAATATTTTGATTCAGGGTTTTCTGATCATCAGTGATATCAATTCTGTTTAAAATCACAGATTGCATAACCGTGAGGCAAAATAGTGTTTCACAAAATTGTTATGTTTGTTGAATATGGAAAAAAAAATATTTTTAACTAATAATTGATGGGATTTTGCTTTTTTAGTATCAGTTGTATTTTACAAGCTATGAGGGATGGTTTTTACTTACCATTTCATTTCTAATATTTAAAAAACAACCTTCCAAAGGATGTTGAGGGGAAAAACCCATATTTTGGAAGTAAGTTTCATATGTAGTTATTTTACAGTATATTCAATTTGATCAAAAGATAATGTGTAATTGAAGGATGTAAAATGAAAAAAAAATCAAGAAAGGAAGGAAGGAAAGAAAAAGGCGAAATAATTTCACAAGTTATAATACTTGAATATCAGAGTAAGTTCAACATGGAAAAAGAGAACTGAAATTGTTCAATAGCTTTAAGTATGTAGACAAGTGGTATAAGGGCAATACATTGTATTTTAGAGTGGTTGTTATAGGGTTTTATTGCAGTCAATTGGCCAGGATATATATTATGCACCAAGCCAAAAAGTTTTTTTTTTATGAAGGCTTTAAAGAAGTTTGTTCACCCCCTCCCAATTGTTTTTTCAATGGGGACTGGCCAGGTTTTGAATCTCGATCCTGGTGCTGCATCAAATCTTAAGACATTTAACATAACTAAGGTTTGTCAAGTGCCCAGCATTAAGAGTGAAAATTATTAGTCTTTTAGATTTGACCTTAAAAACAAAAGTCCCGTGTCACGGAAGCTAGGTGTCTTTGGCGCGGTAACCCCCTCAGGTTGTAAGCACCATGCATATAGGTCAAAATTTGTGGTTCGTCACTTACAGCTGGTGACATCGCGACATCAGCGAAAAATTCTCTGAATGTGATTATCAACAACAAATATAAAAAAAAAATTCAGTAAGAGTATGTTAAAATTTAGCTGCAGAACTGTAGCATTATGGTTTTATATTTTGTCTTTGACCATAATGGTACCATTATGGTCAATGACAAAAACATAAAACCATAATGCTATAGTTCTGCAGCTAGTTAAAATTAACATTTAAAATATTGAAAATGGTTTAATTACCAGGTATGTATATATATTTTTGTTGAGAATGAAAAGAGAAAGCCGGTAATGGAAATATGACTTGATGACACCATTTATATTTACAGGTTTACCAAGACATCCTATGTATGCGTACCCCGCCCCCGGCCAGTTTCCCCCACCTAGTCTGTATGGGCCAGACCTCTCCCCAGTTCAATGGTGTGTATATAATATATATTACGGACAGGTTTTGATTCTTAATTAATAATGAGCATGAATTATGATTTTTTGTTTCGATCTCCTGGTTTTACCAATTTATAAAGATTGCCCTGATTAATTTATACATGTATTTCTCAAAAAATATATTTTTTTATAAAATAAAAATAATTTTTATGAGAAATACATGTATAAAACACTATTTTTTTTTTGGTATCATTGGTAGGAAACCTTTCCAGTAATTTCTCTTGCTTGATATGAGGAGAAAGTATTCTGTTGTGAATTTTCAGCTTGTATGTACCCATGTATGTACCCAAGTGCTTTTGAAAATCAATTTGATACATTTTTTTTACCCTTCTTGATAGAATATTTTCGTGCCTACCCCTCATTAGGTCAAAATGATGGGTATCAAAGGTATTACAAACAATACTAAAATTTAGTGAAACCTTGCAATATTTATCATGCAATGATTTAGAGGAGATTTGAAACCAGTATACCTAATATAGTATGATGTAAAGGTTATAATGATGATGATGATGATGATGATGAGTGAAGTTCCAGTTTTTTTGAGGAATTTGACCTGTACCGGTAATCCCCTCTGATATAGAGTGAAAGAAGTGCCATTTTTATACCGATAAATTTTGTTTAGAGAAGTTTTTCATCGGTCTAGTTTTTTTGTTTTTGGTAATTGATAAACATGTACGGATGAGCACTGCATGAATGTGTGATCGAACTTAATTTAATTGATTGTGATATTTACCAGTTTGACTTGGGAAGTAATCAAAATGCTCGGTCATGCTTAATAGGCAAAAAGAAAAGAAACTCATTGCTGTAAGCAGGTTCTGTGCAATGGCAACATGAAATTTGTCAATATCCAATTATAAAGAAACACCCAGAAGTGGAGAATCCTGCCATAAGTCATTACATAAAATACCCCACAAAGACAGCCCATAATCTCAAAAGATCGGGGGCACTTTTTTGTGCACACCATCAGATATTGGCGGTGGAATAACCAATAAAACAATTATCCTCCACCAGAAGGAGGTTGTAAACTTAGGGATACACTGTGCTGCCATCTGTTGGATTGTGGCAGGAGGAAATGAGATATTGCGGAGTCTTTTTTCATTTTTACCTGATTTTTTGACACTTTGAAGTCTTCAGTTAAAAAACGTTCT
The DNA here is from genome assembly GCA_903981925.1 of Ostrea lurida. Classification (NCBI taxonomy): domain Eukaryota; kingdom Metazoa; phylum Mollusca; class Bivalvia; order Ostreida; family Ostreidae; genus Ostrea; species Ostrea lurida. The sequence continues at coordinate 18,883 of CAJDSM010014730.1, forward strand.
ATACTTTGTGATTTATGGCAATTTCAAATAAACACATACAGCCTACCCTAGGCAAGCTGTCATTGTGAAAGGTTTTTCTTTTGGGTTTAAGTTTTTTCATTGCCAACACACAGTTTTATACGGGCTCCAAGACATGGGGATCATTTTCCTATCCACTGATTTCATAAACAGGGAAAGAAAAGAAGCTCATTATTGTGTAGTGTGAGGTCAGAAAAAAAATAGGCGATACGGTTCCGATTATTTCACTACATTAGGCAGTAATTGTCGATGTACCTGCCACTGTCTCATCTCCTGCTTGCCGACCTACGAATATTAACAAGGGTATATTCTGACATACAAGTTTTCAGGGATGGCTGGTAAAATTTTTATTTATGTTTCCTGCCTTGAAGAATGGCAAGATGAAAATGACATCTCAAATCGACATTTTGATGTATATCTATACTTACCTTGTATAAGTTTGAACCTTAAGGAAATTTTTTATGGATGGGAAATTTACATAAAATGAAGACAACAGAGATATTAGAAACACGAAATTCCGAGGGAAAAAATTCAAATATGACACATTTATGACATATAATTGGCGGTCTATGCAGACTTAGATTTTTGCATAGGGCCGAATTTAGACTTGTTTTTAGCGTAAATTTGTGAACATGTAATATAAATGGAAACAATGTTTGGTATTCTATTTTTCTTAAATTTTATTGTTTCAATTAAAACATGCAACTACTGGAGCAGTTGCTAATTATAAGTTCTTTGAAACGTTTCATTCTCAAAAGTATTTAAAACTCCCTTCGTCATAATGAGGTATTGAAATTCGTAGTGGTGGAAAATAATTGAAATTCGTTAGGAAGATAATCATTTTGTTTATCAGTTCTCTATAGTTGTTGTGAAGTAAGGGAGATACTCCATAGTGCATGTTTTATAATTTCAAATTGCTTTGAATGGGAGTTCATTTGCTCTAGGTAACATGGGACCTGGAGGGGTTTAAAAGCAAGAGAACACATGGGTAACAAATGTCACCCAAAATCACATGAAAAACTGACACTATTATGCATTTTCCAAAGTTTCCCTACAAATTGTATACATAAAATGTGTTTGCAATTGTAAACCAATGCTTCTGCAGAATAGACTTTTCACAGGTAGGATTCTACAATATAAGAGGATCCATTAGAATGAGTGCTTATGCAGCATTATGAAATTTATGAAAACATTGAGTACCGTGATTTGGTATTTCCGAGCTTTGGCGAGGAATTTTTAAAATCCGGTAATTGAATTTTCATAAATTTTATATGCTATAAGCACGAGTTTAAATTCTATTTATCACCACAACATGCATCTAACACGCATAATTTTACTGGATCTTTCTAATTTCACAACCCTAAATTTTTTTTGCCTTAGTTTTTTATGTCATACAAATTCGATTGCTGATCGTCATCTGGCATCTTGTTCACAGTTTGAAAAACTGAAAATTTTCTGTTCACTTATTTTCAACTTTATTAAAAGACCATAAATCCTCTTGGAACAACCTGCGTGACAAAACAATGTCTTCTTTACCGTCTATGTTACAGTTTGGAAGCTGATGTGCAGGTTCTTTACGTTAGCGCAAGGATTGACTTTGACCTACCTTAATTCATGACATTTTTTATGAACCTCAAGCTATGAGTCTCATATGTTTTTCTGAAACTGTGTTATTAACTCGGAAACAGTACAGTGTTGATAAAAATAGAGAGAATCACATTTGTACATAAAAAATTATACATCATTTAAAAAAAATGTATGACGAGTGGTTAACTGAATGCTTATTACACCAGTATTGTTTTTCCCAAATAGCATTAACGTATTGCTACCATGAGAGCATGCCGTTCACACCCTCATCATCTTTCAAAATCGAAATCGATTCCTGTCCCAGCAATAAGCCCCCAAAATGGTGACTGTCCCCCCCATGGTTATTATATCCACCAAAACGCATTTAAATTTTCTTTTTTCCGATTTCACCTGTCTTGGTTATGAGGTTTGCGGTTCTTGCTTAGATTCCTGGTGAGACCACTTTGGAGGGTGAGGCATCCCTGGGTGGAGCCGCGGGGAATTATAGACCGGGATGTCCGAATCGTGACAGTTGACAGAGTGTTGACTAATGAAGGTGGGTAAGGCCCGGAAAAGGGCACCTGAGAAATGGGATAGCCAGATGGTCCTCTCCTGCAAAAGTCACAATCTTACGATTTTCATTTTAACATACCAATTACTGTGGAATCATCATTTGTTCGTGGGACCAATGATTCATGGATTTCGTGGGTCACTCTTATCCACAAATTACGTTCCCACGAACATGTTTTTATTTACTTTTAATCTTTCATAAATATTATGCCGTTGGCATCATTATCAATTACCCACAAAATTACGTCTCCTTGAACCAATAAAATTCTTGGCTTATCCATGAACATTGCCCCCCACGAATTAAAAATGATTCCACAGTACATTGAATTCCTGAAGGGGGGGGGGGGGGGGGGGGGAATAAAGTAACTAATTTTCTATGCACAACAAATTTTTGCTCTTCAATATGAACAATAATTTTGTGCTCGTCAATAAAGACAGATGTTCATAAATTTCATGTACACACACCAATATTTGCATAGAAAATATCTCGGTGATTTTTGTTGTTGTTTTTCTAAATCTCAAGTTATCTATATTCATACATTATCAAAGCAAATAAAAGATTTTCAAGTAGTGATATCCTCTCCACCAGGAATTAAACCTTGTTATGCAAATCACAAAGAAAACTCATTCCTTTCATTCAGGAAATACTTATTTGAGATTCTCAAACAACAAGGAAAAAAAGTCAAAAGAGAAGTATTTCTGTTCTATGTGAATAAAGTACTCCAATATTATGACAAGCCATACTTAATCGATCATCATCACACACAACCCAAAGTTCGGGGAGTAAATAAAGTACATCTTTAATTTTTGCTTTGAAAACTTTACTCAAAAAGAAAATAACATCTCGTTCATAGTTCACTGGGGATAACTGTTTTTCATGAGAAAAAAGCCATTTATTAAAATATCAAAATTAATATCAAATCCCTACATTAACAAATATAAAATGCAAATATTGATTAAATCCCAAATGAATGGGTATGCACCGAAAGAAGTGGTGAAATTCATAATTCTCTTACAATTTCAAATTACCCTTCAATACAATACAAAGATTATAGAGGCTTGTCGTAAAAAAGCTGGAAAAGATTTGATGCATTCACATGCCATGGGCTATTCAATATTATCAATAAAAAAATATATTTTGTCATAGATG
>CAJDSM010014737.1:0-12438 GCA_903981925.1 Ostrea lurida
AGCTTTTGTCCGTCTACTTTTAACATTCTCAAGAATCACTCAACCAATTTAACCAAACTTAATGTAAATCATCCTTGGGCGAAAGGGAGTAATCTATTTTTTTTTTTTTTTTTTCAAATAAAGCTTCAAGAGGGGAGATAAAAAAAAATAATAAGGTGGTCACGGAGTCATTTACACTGAATCAAAAAGATTTCATCAAGATTGCACCATCAACATTTGATTGATCATAATCCTAATCAGCTAATGAATTAAAGTTTGTATTTATTATGGTCTTAATATTTTCATTAAGGGACCAATTCACAATTTTCCCCCAACATTTTGTTTTGAACTTTTTTAAATGATCAAAATCTTGGGTCTAATGTGTTTGAAAGGTTTCACAAAAAATCAAGGTTATACATTATAAACAGAAGCTTGTTGTAGAGGGTTTATGATTTATAAAATGTGTAAACAAAGGTTGAGGTATGCTATGAGCCGTTCCTAGCAAAAAAAGGCCATTATATCTTATGATGCAGAAAACGTCATAATGTAAAATGTGATGGGGTAAAGTGCTATTTGATGTTTCATAGCAATTTCTTTTTACACCGATTTTGACTACAGCTTACTCCGGTTACCTAATCAAGACAATGGGTTCACAGCAGGTGTGAACAATCAACAGAGGCACCTGATCGCACCTCTTGTATATCCATGGAGTCCATATTTGCTCAACTCTTGCTTTGTATTCTGTTTGGGACTTACGAGATTGATCACTTTGTTATCTTACCATTTCATAAACATAATTCATTTTAACCAATAAGTTCATACTACATTTATAGTATGATTACCTGTTCTCAATTTTTCCACTTCTAGCAGAAAATTTATAGAAAAAACAAAAAAATGCATTTAATTTTTTTTTATTACTATAAAAACAAAATGATTTTCAAAAAAATGCATGAAAACTAGCAGTTCTAAAAGTATATATATAAAAAAGTCCTGCATGATATACACACGTTAGACTGCTGCTGTAGTTTACTAGGTAAAACATCCAACAAAAGCCATTTATTTCACAAAGCAGCCACCACACTAAAGTAAGGAAGAGTACCAGTATATTTCACTCACGAAATAAAATACGAAATCATGAAATATACAACGTAATTGGTTTATGGGTATCACAGATACATTATAAAGCCCCCCCTCACCCCGTGAAAAAAAGTCCAGTGGTAGCTGCTTAATCTTCAGGGACCTATAAAGGCATTAAATGAAATTCAATTTCAAAGCAATATGTGGAATCAACATCAAAATATATACAGCAAAACTAACCTTTCTGGGTCCTGCATTGAAATCATCATTATGTATGGAAGTGGGAATTATTCTGTATTATTAACATGAACATTTATAAGGAATTAATTATCACTGTACATGTGTAAATTTTCAGAATTTTTATACCGATTTTTTTTTAAGGCTCTACAGTATGTTAACCTCTATGTTTCACCCAAAAATCACTATTTTACAATACATTGTTTATAAACACAGTGTTTGTGTAAACATTTGGCAGACATTATTGGTATCACCAGTATTAAATACATGGGGAATATGGCAACTGTGTGATTGACTAAAGTTCACACTATAAAGTATTCAAAGTAACTGACAATTCATTAAATGGGGTTGCATACTAGTAATACAAACTTAGAAGTACATGTACATAACATAATTTCAATACATATAGTTACTGTTAAGGATACAAAATAGTCATTGGCAGTATGTATCAGTGTTTAAAAGACCGGAAACAAGATTCTTTGGAATGACACTTGGTAATTTGGAAAGAGAAATAAGATGGAATGGTCATAAATATGCATATTCAATATGTTCATTTTACACAGCTATTGTTGAGGGTTTATCCGTCACAAACAGAGTGTTCTCAATTCCTTCACCCCTCGGTACCGGTGTACTGAACACCGGCTTCATGATGGATCCACTCGCATTGCACACTTTCTCCCTGTCCAGACGATCTGGGGTGACTATTGGAGAAAAGATGGGGGTGTTCTCAACAGATCTCAAAGCTGTTCTGGAATCCTTCCTACCAAAATTCTTATCTCCTGTTTTATATGGGGAAAATCCATACGTATCATCACTGTCGTCTCCATACTGACTTCTAGAGCTGAAGTTTGAGGCCACTTCTCCATCCGAGTCAGTGTCTGAATAAGCATAACATGAGTTCCTCAGGGCACTGACCCGATTTCTGGGTTTGGAATGTTTCCCTTTGTATGCCGACCTGACATTACCTTCTTTCTTTTTCCTATTTCTCGATGGAGCAGTGAAATATTCACTTCCATCCATTATTCTGTTCTCTTTGTTTTCAGACTTAAATTGACTTTTTGTTTTGAGTGGAACGTTTGTCGCTTCCCCTCTTTTCTCAGGAATGGTGTAAAATTTTCTGCTTGTGTTCTCAAAGCCTTGGGACCGAAATTTGTACGGCGATTCTGTTAAATTACATAAACTGAGTTCATCCTTCTTTTTCACACTTGTAGAGCGAACTGGGACATCTTCATTGTGGTGCCCTCTGAATTTGTAGGGTGATTCCTTAAGTTCAAGAACTCGAAGTTGTTCTATTTTTGACTTTGGAGAAATAACAGGAGAATTTGAATGAACAATATTCGGAGCCTCAAAATCACTCGGCTCCTGTCTGCTTGAGTTGAACAGATCAACACTCCTTCCAAGGCGGTTAGGAGATGTGTCAATAACGCTGACTTGCAATGGGGAAACCTTGACATTCTGATTCGGTTTTTGGAAGCTTTCTGTTTTGCTGTTGTGTTGCAGTGTAGAGTCAGCAACAGACTTTGTGGATTGCATAGATCTCTCCAAGCAGCTCGTGTCTGAATCGCTCATTAGGTAGCTTAGACCTGGTAGAAGTGAATGTCGTTTTGGTGTACAGTCTCCTGTGTGATCTGACCTGATGGGTGATGTGTGGCTCGATATGGAACTTCCTGACATCGGACTACTCAATCTAGCAATATCTGCGGACTTAACACTGTCAAATCCTTTACTCCTGGCACCCCAGCTCTTGTTATTTTCTGCTTCTTCAGAGTAATTGTACCCACTATCATCTGTACTCTTTTCAGTTGAAATTTTGGTCATGGAATCTGATGTGTGGGCCATACAATTCGTACAATAGGAATTATTGCTTGTGTGTTCATTGCAAAACGGCCCTCTTGACAATTCACCCAATCGTGTGGCATCAGAAATTGGGCAGATATGATACATATAGCTTTTTCCAAGTAGCGATTCCCTAATGTTCTGTTTATAAACAAGCTCTGAAATGTCACCCTCATCATAGAATACCGCATGGTCATGTGGCCAAGGAAAAGATGAATTCAAGAAGTCTGTACTTTCTGATGCAGAAGAAATGTATCTGTTTTGATCAGATGCTGGGACATGAAGAGATGAAATATCAGCAAAGAAGTTAGATAACTCTGATGACTGTACAGGTTCTGATGATTCAGCCTGGCTCAGTGAATTAAACTGATTGATTGATCGACTCCTGGATGTTCCACTGTTGCTATGATTGGTATCGTACCTTTCTCCAGACACTTCTGAGTTTGAATTGTACTGTGAGTCGCTGAATGTAGTGCTGTAATGGCTTGTTCTAACAGAGGAGCCCCTTCCACCACTGATATTCGATTCACCAGCATCAAGTTCATTATTCATGTGATAAGAGACATTTTCTCTAGCTTTTGGAACACAGCTTGAACCAAATACATGTAAATCACTTGAATTTGGTGTAGTAATTCTTTGCTGTGATAATTCCCAAAGTTTAGTTGGGTCTAATGGCGACATGGACAACTTTTTCCCACTGTATTCAAATGTGGAATTTCCACTGCCCGGAACCACTGCATCCCCTTCCGTCCCTCTCCAACGTTGCACACTCCCTGGACTGTCCTTCTCACTTTGACTCAAATTTGCATCATACCAATGAGATGAATTATCATTTCCCAATTTCCAAGAATCGCTGCTGTTTAGTGGACTTTTTGGACTCTGTCGATAGTTAAGTGCGTGTGCACTGGAAGCCTCACTTTGTGGAGACCATGCCTTGTTGACCTCTGCTCGGAATCGATACGTAGATGTTTTAGATGCTGAGGATATCAATGGTTTAATGCTGCTAGCGCTAGCATACGACACACGGCCAGACTCCATCGTCAGGTTTCCCTCCGATTCCTGTAGAGAGGACTCTATGCTGGCAGCTCTGTGATAGGTGGATAGTGATTTTCCACTGAAACGTTTTGCCGACTTTTTTTCAGGTACGACATCTGGAACGGATGAATTCAGGGACATTTGCACACTGTTGTTCTGTCTGTCACAGTTACTGAGGTTGATTGATGTAGTCAGCCACTCTGAGATACGAAATGACGAATCGGAGGTGTTGAACACAGTTGGATTTTGCTCTTTGCGCTGAAATAATTAAAACTTCAATCATAAACACATTGTCTGATGAAATATATTAATGACTTTTTTAAATATTCATCTGAGTAGTTTATAACCTGCCATTTAGTTCAGGTGTCTGTTCAGCTAAAAAATATACAAGATATATTTGTGACACACTGATGCCCCTGGATTCCACATGCCAGTGGAAGGGGCTTGCCAAAAGAAATACGCATGTGAAATATGAAAGTCTATCACATGGCCTATGTTAAAGTTTTTGAATTTCAGGGTCATTGTCAGGAGGTCCAAAATTTTGGTAACAAATGAAAGGGCTTGTCATAAGGAATACACATGTCAAATATGAAAGCCCTATCACTAACCATTCAAAAGTAATGGCCAATGTTAAAGTTATTGAAAAATAGGTCAAAGTTCAAGGTCAGAAGATCAAAAGTGTAGTACCAGTTGAAAAGGCTTGTCAAAAGAAATACACATGTGAAATATGAAAGTCCTATCACTTACCATTCAATAGTTATGGACAATGTAAAAGGTTTTGAAAAGTAGGTCAAAGTTCAAGGACAAGAGGTCAAATAATTTGGTACCATTGGAAAAGGCATGGCATAAAGAATACACATGAACAATATGAAAGTCCTATCACTTACCATTCAAAAGTTACAACCCATGTTCAAATTTGAAAAGTAGGTCAAAGATCAAGGTCAGGAGGTCCAAAATTTTGATACCATTGGAAAGGGCTTGTCATAAGGAATACAAATGTGAAATATAAAAGTCCTATCATTTACCATTCAAAAGTTATGGCAAATGTTAAAGTTTGTCCTGCCGACAAACGGACAGATAACGGACAGTCAAAAAACTTTAATCGAAGATTCTGGATGCATAAAAATAATAGACAGCAATTGTCATATTATTCAATATTGGACACTTGTCAGGTAAACCCCATTACATATCAGATGTCTACAGGTAGAATGAAATTCTACAGACGACTCAAAACAAGAGAAAGACAATACATTTGTCAAACAGAAACAAATGTAAATGAAGTGCTCTAAAATTATTGTGTTTAGATTGAAATGTTACAAATTTTTTTAGCAGTATGTACTGACCACACACAGGAGGGTGATACTACGTTAATATGAGCCCTGAGTGTCAAATATCCTGTCAAGACCCAAACACCTATGATCTGTTCTTTAAACCTCCTGTAATACTGACAACTGGATAGAGTAAAAGGTCTTATTGGACACGGTCTTTACCTTCATTGTTGCAATGCGTTTGAACCAGTTGTTTTCTATTTCCTGTTCTCTCTTTGCTTTTGGCTTGGATGGATGACAGCAGAAATAATACAGACACATCATGGCTGACCCTACAACAGTTACAGTAACAGTTAATTTTCATACAGTATACAGATATTCATTGGAATTCCTAAACTTCCCACATGTGTATAGCTGATATAGAAAAAAAAAATCAAAAAAAAAAAATCTGAAATGACAAATCTAATCTCAAATGGGATTCCACACTAAAGGCAAATTCAGACCACAATCATTACAATGGTACTTTACTATGCAATGAAAATTTCTACTTTTACTCCTCATATACTGTACCATCGATTCTCTCCATCATTACCCGTGGGCCAAATCCCATTCAAACAGCTCGGTTTTCTTTACCAGTATGGTAATATGCATGAACTTTTTCACCTTTTATCTTATGATTGATTGGGACTTGTTTGGACTCTCCAGTCTCCAAGTAAAGTTTGGTAGAATGTGATATGATTGGTTAGGCCTTACCCATAGTCATGCATAATTCATGAGAAACAAGCAAAAATAGCTTCAGACAAGCACGGGTTTGAGGGAACATGTGTGGACTCAAAATCATGGTTTGCAATGATTGTCCATGGTAGAACAAATTTAAAAACTTGTGTTTCCAAATGATTTCTTTCATACTATAAAATATGTTTATACCACGTCATGTTAGAATTTGTTACATTATTTGACTTAAAGTCTTCAAAAACATGCTCAACCTCTGGTTACATGTAATACTCTTTAATCCCCAATTCCATCAACATGCTCAACACACAAAATATATATACATCTGGGGGCTCCAGATTTCAAAAAGTAATTCTCTTAGAATTACTGACACATCCTAAAACTGATTAGTGAGTATTTTGTTTTCAGATCTTGAATTTTCCCCAATTCCTTTGAATTCAAATCAATGATTATCAATCACTGTGATAGGTCAATAATCAATCTGATTTTCTCTGACCATTACATAGAGAATTCTCCAGTGTATTAACAGTCAGTATTTATAATTACATTTCTGTGCCAAATGTATCTCTATGAATTCTTCCAACAGTAGAGTACAAATAGGATTAGTAATGCTCCAGTGCACAGAGACACACTGGTAAATGACGTTGTATGATTGTCGAAAATGTTAGGAGTGAAACGATGCAGTACCTTTTCGATTCAATTTTCGACACTTTAGTCTCGATTCGATGATTTTCGATTCGATACAACAGCATGTACCAAATTATTTACACAGCTAAGAATTTTTATGTTTCATTGTATTTATTGCTCCCTGCAAATAAATTCAGACCAATATAAAAGAGTCTAACATAAAAAAAAATAAATAAAATAACATGCCACACCCAGGATTTATACTTGAGGGTGCATTTTTCAACTCGACCACATCAATTTTACATAGTAAATATTACTCAAACGTGTCGTTGACGAGGCTATTTTCAATTGCATTGGCCAGTCAGAAACGTGTTTTCAAAAAACAATTTGTGCTATAATTTTAGAACTGTATCGAACCGAAATTGACACCGGAATAAATCGAACATCGAATCGAGACCAGTACATCGCGATTCCAGTCTAGACCAAAAACTTTTCCACGCTACTAGCCGGCGGACTAGTTGTAGTGTAAATTTCTAGCCTGAAAAAAAATTCATCTAGTGCCAAAAGGTAACACAATTTATTAATACTTTATAAAAAAACCATAAAAACTGTGACAAAATCTGCACACAACAGCAATTGAGTTTATAAACTCTGGAACCTTTTTTCTGTTCAGATAGGTTGCTCCCATGCACATTAAGATTTTTCGCCTTGTCTAATTCGGGCATACTAGATATTCGTACATGTGAAATGATAAATGTTTTTGGCAATGGCATGGCAATATCTCTAAATATGCAAGGGTTAATTGATGTTGTTTTAGCTGAAACAGTGCCTTTGCTGCTTGTGATTTCTTAATTTCGGATTTTGCGATCTTGTGATGGTTACTTTCTTCATGGCACGTGATTGCATCGAGTCTGAAATTCAACGTGCCTTTCGCAAAACTGTTCGGTTTCTTGCATTTTTTCACAGTATGTGCACATCATAGTAAATGTTGTCACCATCGAATTTTCGCCATGGACGGTTCTCGGGTCCATAGACTAACAAATACCACGTTTTCTTTTTGACTCGTACCTCTGTTTCTTTTTTCTGCTCGCCATTACAGTGGAAGGGTGCCACACGATTCGTACCCGGACCTTTTCCTTTCGTATCTGTGACATATTAATCCCATTTTTTCGGTGTATTAGAGTTTCAATATAGGTGAAAATCACCGGTGCGAAATAAATTGGAGTCGATATTATGGCAAACAACCCAGCCAATCAGAAATAAGGTCACTGACGCACGAGGTGTTTTACAAATTCGCAGGATCGAAAGTTGTGTTTTTTCTAAAGAAAAAAATTTACTAGTCCGATCGGTCTAGTGCAGGAAAAATCTACCTAGTCCGACAGAAATTTTACTAGAATCGGGCGTCGGTTCTAGCGTTTTTCGCCCAGACTGCGATTCAGCTGCATCGCGGTGTATCGTTTCACCCCTTGAAAATGTCTGATTATTTTGTATACAATAAATTCACTTACTCAATTATTTTTCAATGTGACACTGGCTAAATGAAGGAGAAAATATTACAAAATTCTTTTTTAAAATAAAAGGAAAATTAGTGTCCACAAAAACAGGGAATTCACGTTAACACGATGGGATTAGAATTTTTTTGTTACAGTTACGCACCTAATACAAATCCTCCATAGATAACAGTGGGTGTGGCTATATTCATCCAATCAGGAGAAGTGTCAGGTTTAAAAGAAAACCACAGAATAACTAGGACAGTGTTTTCCACCAATGTAATGATATAGTAAATGGTCTGTCTCCCACACGTAGGGCCGTCCTTCAAGTTCAGGAAGCAGAAAATGTAGATAAAGCCCGACACAGCATTAAAGATTCTCTTCTCACAGGCCGAATCTCCAAAGTCCGCGTTTTGAAAGGTTATCCATGCTGTCATTAGAAGCCAGTGTACACCTACAACAAATCAAAAACGAATAATGTACAGTCGAACCTTGTTATCTAGAACTCGATGGGACCAAGAAAAAAGTTTGAGATATCCATGAATTTGAGATAACGAGAGTAAAATTACTAAGAAAATAACCATGGTATTCGAGATATCAGTGTTTGAGATATCTAAGTTCAACTGTATTTAAATTTGAATACATGTGCACTGTCTGTAATAACATTTTTTCTTTGTTCAAACTTTAAGCTTCTTGTGACCTTAGATAACTTGTGGTCTTTCTATGACAATATCACATTCAACAGAGACAAAATTATTTAAATCTAAGACTTACCCAACAACAAAAATGTCCAAGCTTGGAAATGTGAAGCAAACACAACAATGGCTAACACTCTGCCACTTATCATGGCTATCTGCCACAGTGTGTGTACTAGCATTGCCGGCCCACTTCTTCTGTAATCATCCTGATAGGCTAGACGCAGTCCATCGGAGTAGGCAGACACTGACCAAGCAATCGATGTAAGGGAGAAGAACGTTGAAATTCCTGATGAAAGAAATTAAGTTTGACAGTGTACGTAACTTACAGCTGATGTCAGTGAAGAATTTACAAGATACAGACAATATCCTCACTATTAAATGCATTTGTGTCTGTTGGTAACAAGATACATACAGCGAATATCCTCACTATTAAATGTATTTGTGTCTGTTGGTAACAAGATACGCACAGCGAATATCCTCACTATTAAAAGTATTTGTGTCTGTTGGTAACTTGTCTTTTTGGGATCATTACAAATATTTATAACTGTGTACAGTACATTAACCTGGCATGCAGTTATTTTGGAACAAAAGTATAGTTCATCTCTCCCTAATTTCCCCCTCCTACCGATTCATGTTGCAATTCCAAAGAGCTGTCAATTTGCAACCATGCCCATTCTCTGAGGACAGGCAAGCACAACTGTGATCGCTGACACACGTGTATTGTTTATGCAAGTATAACATTTACATGATATAATCAGTCCTATGGCAGACTAATGAAATTTCTTACATGATATAATCAGTCCTATGGCAGACTAATGAAATTTCTATGCACCACAAGCAAATCAACTCAATTGTTACTGAATAGTATGCGTGTAATAATGTGATGATAACGTATAGCTGGAGCGTAAGTTGTGGGAATTTTCTGTCATGATTTACCTAGTATCCAATCAAAATGCTGGAATGTGATAATAATGTATAGCTGCAGCGTAAGTTGTGGTGCTGATTCCAGAAAGGATTCAAAAAGACGGAGCAGGCAGACATCATTATTGGCACTGTAAACAGCCTCTAAATCATCATGACTCTTTGTTCTTCTAGATTTGAATCCTAGCTGAAGGACTCTCCAAAATCTAAAAAATAAAGATACACATGTATAATTCTAGTACAGCGATCAAGTAAAAACAAAGCCATGTTGTTGAGCATGCAATGCATTTGTCGTGGCAGTGAAAAAATCTCATTTCAACAAGGGCTTAACAGCACAGCTATTGAAATTCAGTCATAGCATCATTACTGACTTGCCTTGTTAACAAGGTCTTAAGGAATAGCCCAACAAATACCTGTGTAAAGGAGCCAAGAAACAGGCATGTAGCAGGAACGTCTTCACTGTCATGGTTCCATCTGTAACATGCCAACAGAAACTGAAGATCTGCATGGCAAAGGTTGACAAAGCCACCAGGGCCAGTGATACAGCCCCCCACACAGTATGTCCATCCCGGAAAAACAGCACAATCACAGCAACATCTGCAAAGAATGAAGTGACTGCCCTTACGAGATCCTTTCACAGGAAGTGGCATGTAAATATCCGTACTGGGTGTTTTCCTTAGGGTAAACTGGTTAAATTTCAACCAGTGGGTCAATTTTAACTACACCAGAAAAAAGACCTACTACAGTGATTATCACATACAGAACAAAATATCACCACACAGGAATGAGGATCATTAATTCGCTACTAAATATTCAACATTCGATGGAGCAAAAAGCCACAATCACATTGGTGCTTCTGTTTTTGGTGGCAAATTAAGCTGGTCAAATTTCGAGCACTTTTGTTTAGTCGATTTCTCTAACCTAAGTTTTCAGTCCTTAAAGTGGAACACTCGAAATGATTCATACTTGACATTGTATAAGTTATGATTTTCCAAATTCACACAGTATTTATTGTCACTGGTGGAAATTTAACAGTGTTGTGGTCAAAATTCCACCCATTGTGGTAGAAATTTACCCCCATCGTATTTCATTGATTTACTGTGGGCTGTTTCTTGATTGCTCCAAAGACCCTATTACTACACAATAAAAAATTTGAGTTCCGAAAACACTATATATAAGAATTTATTGATCGGGTTCATGTGGAGGTTAGACAAAGACTGAAAATCAACTACTGTAGATTCCTTATTTTACGCGAGTACTTTATATCGCGAGTTCCCCGCCGAGTTGATTCTAACACGTCTAATCGCGAGAAGGTAAGTTCGTGATTGTTGCAATAATGAAGAGTGACTGTGTTTACATGTATTTTAGTACCATAAAAATAAAAGCGAAACATTTCATATCGCGATCGATGCTCCTCGCGAAATTGCGCGATAATAAATTACTCGCGTTTAATTAGGAATTTACAGTAAACAAAAGTGGTCGAAATTTAACAAGTTTAGCCTAATTAATGGTAAAATCACCGACAGTGACATAAATAACTAATACACAGTGGTAAGACTAATTCCTTTTACATTTCACACAAACCCACTGTTTTACCAATAAAAATTCTCATGAAGTCATTTCAGGTCCAACTAGCATTCTCTAAGTATTAATTATTATATTGCCATATATGACCCCTTGGAAAAATCTAAAACGTAAGTTCAAGTTCTTTTTCATTTAAACGGTAAACATTTTAGTAAAATCTCAGTTTTGACATTACATTCTCTGTATCATTACGTGATGGTATTTGATCACAGGGGCTCGTCACGAATTGACCCTCTCTATTCTATAATTACATAAATATAGAATAGACGGTGTCAAATTTCAATAAGACAAAATGTTCGTGACGAGCCCCTGTGATTTGATCTGTAAGAAGTCAGTGATGTCCAATACTATTGGGATTATGTGATTATTACCTGTAATTACGTCCAATATGAAAGAAGCAAATGACAAAAATGTCACAAATATGTCATATAAACTAAAAGCTTTCCTGTACATAATTAAAATAAATCTCCACTGTTCGATTTTTTTCAAAATTGGCGCACAGTGACCACCATTTTGTGTTTTGAGGGGAGAAACTAAAATTCGAATCGGTAAATTCCGAAATCAATATTCCGGAAAATACCGATGGGTTTTTCTTATTAACGTGCGATAGTTAATTCCTGTTGTAAAAGTGAAATTTTTCGATGTGGGTCTGGGAAAAATCCAAACATCCCCCAAAATAGCGTACTCTAATAGTGACACAGAAAGCTTCACTAACATTCGGGGTGAACAAGTGAGATTTCAGGTAGACAGTAGAGCTCTACTAAAGTAATTCACAATCAATCATGCTGTACATGTTTATCAACCCACATACATGTACACATGTATGTAAAATTGATAAAGGGCCGATAGGCCGTGAGCGGAACTCTCCCCGTTAGTACTAGTTAGAATATTCTAACTGTTACTCGGTCCCCTCATCAACAGTTAAATCTTTCCCTAATACTCGCAATGTAGTCA